>JAAIXJ010000179.1:162763-243334 GCA_013403705.1 Heliconius hermathena
ACTACTATAAGTAGTGTGGACTAAGGAAATTAACTATTTTTTTTTCATTATTTTTTTAATATATATATACTCCAATAAAAGTATAATATCTAAACTTTACCTAAAGCGCTATTTTATACTTTATGCTTGTGCAAAAATTCAATTGTTTATCTTAACAAATAAAAAAGTAATCGATTTTTGATCTGATACAGACCTAGATTTCCCATAGTGCCACGTCGTGTTCTGCCTCTCAACGCGCAATGTCTCGGAAATTGAGTGATACGTGTGGAACTTAGTATCGTATACTAAGTTCCCTCTGCCTATTTTGATATATGCGGTATATAACGTGAAGCTAAAAAAAGGATTAGTATTAACTTCAACATTATTAAAAGAAATTGTTATTTTTGTTATGTTGTCATTCGGTGGGCAGAGAATACCTGGGAACCCAGTGTTAAGACATCCCGTTCCGATTAAGATACTTCCATTCTCTACTTTCCACCGAATTCTGGAGACATTGCTTGTAGAGTGGCGAAACTCAACGCCGCCCTTTACCTCGTTACGAGAGCGAGGAAATAAACCACACTGCACCTGCGCCACGAATGGCTTGAACGAGAATTAGCGTCTATAAGTGCGACAAGTGAACACTGCGTGTCCTCGTAATGTTATTTGAATATATAACACAGTTAAGCACTAAACCAATTAGTTATTCCTTTAAACCAATAATACCATGAATAGTATTACAAATTACCATAATATAAATGATAATATGCATATTCAATTTCTATTGAAATTAGTCTATAATATATTAATTAAATTATTGTACTGTTTTAAAATACCTCATCGAATTTAGATCAGGTAAGTTAGGCCTGTTTATATGAAAAATGGAGGTTGTATGGTCAGTACAGACACTATAGACACTATCGTGGGTCAGTGGACATTTCTGAACGTGATGATTTGAATATAAAAGAGAGGCCTCGTCAATTCGTCATGTTTCTTCACGTTCTTTGTGTGGACACATTGTAGGGTAGGCAGAGGGAACCTGGAAACCAAGTGTTAAGACACTCCGTCCCGATTCAGAAATTTGAAATCCTTCAAAATATTTATACGAAAACAAAATTCTTAAAATAATTAAATTTTATTATGTAAGATTTTTAAATATCTTTAAACGGGCGCTAAATAAGTAAATTCGAAATAAACAGAGTGTCCTAAACGTAAACAGTATCAAAATTATACAAATACCATTACAAAATTTATTACGTAAAATATTTGTACCGGAATACATGAAATACTGTGAGAATATATTTGATTACTATCTAGTCTACTAATATTACCATATCATATATACGCACTAGCTAATGTTATTTTAACGCCAGTCGTGGCGCAGGGGCGTAAGCATGCCACAGGTTGTGAGTTCGATTCAAACTCAAGAAAATTATTATTTTTCGTAGTTCTGGTATCAAGGCAAAGTCTATGTCAAAGTCAAATGCGTTCAGTCAAGCGTGTTGTACGCAATGCTTAGAAAATTCGGCAGAAAGAGTGGAATGGAGTGACGGGGCTAAGACTATATTGTAATGATTTTCATTTTACCGCTCTGACTACATAAACTACGATTAGTTTCGCCACTCAACACGTATGTATGTTAAACTCTGGCGTAAAACGGAGAACAGAGTGTCTTGACACCAGGTTCTTTCCTTCAGGGATAAATTATGACTATTATTAATACTACTATTTCAAAATCTAAAACACTAGCATCTTTATAATAAGTAATAGTACAATACAAGCCAAAATAGAAACATTTCCATCCGAATCAACAAAAGGTCTGCATCGTTGATTAAGAAGAGCATCGCACCCCTAGCTCCGTACATCTTTTGTTCCAGCAAGGTATACGTGTCATAGTTATATACATACAGATGTAAATACTCCTATGTCACTACTATTCCTTATTTTAGAACTACACTTGTGTTTTCACGTGGCTTTCCTTTATTTTTAATAGGCTTTTTTAGGTCGTCTTTTCTATATGTAATACTAGAAAAATTTAAAATTTTAAAATAGCCCTGACCAAAAATAGCATTATGTCATCTTGGAAAAGCTCTTAAAGTACTTCTCCGATTTTCAGAAAACATAACTAAAAACCACCGTCATGAATAAGGCTATCGATTTAAAAAAAAACACGCAAATCAATATATTAATTCTGGAGCTACAGTGCCACAAACAGACACACAGATAGGCAAACAGCCAGACAGAGACTAATAACACGCCTCTTCTTGCATCGAGAGTTAAAAACCTACGAAATTAGACTTGACCCACCTGTAAACATTGTATCATCCTAAAATTTTGTACGTATTGTAGTACCTAGCTTAGGTAACAATTAGGGATCGCAATCCGGGATTCAAAAATCCCGGGATATCGGACCAAATATAGGTCTTAAAAATCCCGGTTTTAATTTTACAAAAAACCAGGATTTCCGATTTTTGTTACTAACAATACAATAATATGGTATCATATAAGACTAGGTTTTTATTAGAAAACCTAGGTCATAAAATAAAATAAGCGTAAGAACGATAATGGAACTTTATTAAACTACGCTAAAATGCTATAAAGTCAATATTTAGTAACAAAACAATGTACCAATACCAGTTTTTTAAGATTAGAGCTGCAAAAACTTACAATATTATCTACAAATGGCGTTTATTGCTACATTAATTAAATACCTGTTTCATAAATAAAACATATCTCGAGAAGCTTTTTTATTATTTAAAGTGTATTATATACATTTTTAATGAAAATCTATTTTATTTACATATATGACTAGTTGATAAGAGTATTTTTCTAATAAAAAGTAATCAAAAAAAACTTGTTGTACAAATTATGGAACTTGACTTAGACTTTACTTTGTTAAGACAATCTGTTACCCACGCGTCGCTTAATTTTTTAGACATTAGGTGTAGAGAGGCGGAACTCAACGCCGCACTGTCTTATTACCAAAACGAGGAAATGAAAGTAACTGATTTCCCCACCGGAAGAATCGAACCCACGACCGTGGTTACATTCAGACGTTGAGTGCTTCTTCGAATATGCTCTCCAAAATGACTCCATATCAGGTACTCTTACCCTTCGGCATCCTCTACAGAGTGTTTTCTTTTTCATTCTTGCCTTGTATAAGTACATATATGGTACATTATAATCATTTGTTCATTACTATCATCTTTAATGTATTTACCATATTTAAGCTTCATTTAAAAAAAAACAAAATTTCATCAATCAATTGAACATTAAGATAACATTGAAATTAGTTTTGTATATCGTAAAAGATAAATAACAAAGAGCTGTGTGGGCGGGATTTATATTTGGGTATAAATGGAAACACGTAAAATATTGAATAATTCAATTATAAATAATCAGCTTCACGCTGTATCCCGCACACGGCAGTGTAGGTAGAGGGAACCTAGTGTTAAGACACTCCGTTACCCACTTTCTGCCGGATTCTGGAGGTATTGCGTGTTGAGTGGCAGAACTCAACGCCGCGCTTTGCCTCGACACCAGAGCGAAGAAATGGAAATATAAATTTAAGTAAATTTTTCATCTCCTCGAGTGGGGATCGAACCCACAACCAGTCGGTTTTACAGTCACACTTTGTGCCGCTGCGCCACGACTGGCCTCTATTATATTTACATTTATTTAATTTCCTTTACGTTATTTAATGTTTTTTTCTTTCAGCTTCACAACATTTGCAACGGCGCAGTGTTCAAGAGGCGTCGTCGGCTTAACGATACGATCAAATTTTTAAACGTTTTCTAAATATGTAAGAAAAAAATTTAATATAATCATTTCCGCCAGTGAAGATTGTACTCCCAAAATGTGTTTTATTGAGACAAAGGTAAGGCCTTTATCATTATTTTTTTCTAACATTAATGGGTATGCAGACGAAAAGATTTTAAATTGAAGGAAGGTGATATACGGAGTGACACGTCACTACAAGGCATTCATTATTGTTATTGAAATTTTTAATCAGTGTTGTACTTTTTAAACCTACATTAAAAAAATCGTAAATTCAAGTATATTAAATTGTTTATTTTTTAACCTATCACCGTCCACTGCCGATCGAAGACCAGCCATACCAAAATTATTTTAAAAAATATGCTATATTATTAAAATAACAAAGAGATTTACACACATTCACACTGCTTATAATTATTACTTTAGTCTACATAACCTTCAAAATAAAAAAAAGAACTTACGTCAGAACACGGAAGTGAACATATTTAACAAACTCCCTAAAGAATTTTGAATGAGAACTTTTCTCTCATCTCTTAATCTTAAAGGAAGCACGGTCCCAAGGGATAGATCAGTTATATAATACTATGAAAAATACACACATCATTATGCGTTACATTAATAAATATTAATGTTTAATGGAATTGTATTTAATATAATATAAAAGAGTTGCAGTTCAAATTTTATTAAAATATTTTGTTTCTAGCTTTTCCATGTTTTCGGTTAGGTTAGGAGACGCTGTATCTTATGAGAGACGGAAAATAACAATAATTTAAATATATTGATATTCCTGAATGAGATCCGACCCAACAAAATTAAACTCTGCTTCTATATAGCACGACTATAAAACATATAATATTTATTTTAAACTTTCAAGATATGTAACTGTAACTGTAACGGAACGGTTGTGGGTTCGAATCAAAACCTCATTCATGCCTCATCTTCATTTCCTCGCTGCGGTAAGAAGACATATAATATAATATATAAACATAATAATCATTTTTTCTCTCTGAGAATAAGATAAAGCGTGGTATTGTGTTCCTTTACACAATATGAACAATTTGGAAATATTGGGCGTTGCGCGGGGAAAGGAATCCTTAACACTAGGTTCCCTCTACTCACCACACAATATACGGGGTATAGCGTGAAGCCAAAATATACAAATTTCAATATAAGCCAACCTTCCATATAAAATACAACTTAATCTCTATAAAAAAAATTAAACAAAAAAATGAATTTGAATATGTTTTTGGTAATCAAAAGATAAACGTTTTAAAGAAGCACTTATCTTAACGCTTCATAAATAAAATTAGCTAACAGCCTTTTAGCTAACTGGCCATAGCCAGTTCTTTATAAGGTACCTACCGTCGATATGCAGTTGCATTTTTTGGTACCTCAATAATCGTGTGGGATAGAAATTTGGTTGAAAAGATTGATGCAGTGGGCGTCAGCGAGAATTGACGGTGGTCTAACATGTAGGTCATCGTATGATCATTTTAAAATCTAATGTTTTCAATACATTTTCTTTATATATAGAGTAAAATAGTTGGCGTTTGAACGTTAACACGAAGGTTGTGGCTTCTATTCCCATTAGAGGGGATGATTTATTTCTTTTATCCGATATTGAGTGACATTGAGATATGTTACGCAACACGAAGTGCCTAGAATAGGGCGGAAAACGGAGTGTGCAGAGATAATCTATTATTAAGTTAAAAAACAATAATAAATAATAAATATTACTACTGTCTGTGTACATTTTTTCATCTTTTTTAGCTTCGTAGCTTCTTGTTACTTTCGAAACATAGTCACCAGAATGAAGAAAAGAAAATAATTCATTCTCCTGAGTGAGAATCGAACTCACAACGGTCGAAGTTGCTGTGCCGCTGCGCCACGACGACCTCCTTCATACTTTACTTCAAAACCAAAGTTATCATATTTAGGAAACGCCCAAAGCACATTACACCGTCCTCAATCAGATGTACGGCAAAAAACGGGTCTATCCGCAAATTACTACTCAAAGACCATAATTAGGCACTAATTTTGAAAAAGACAAAGATCCGTTTTCATTAGACAAATTCCTACTAAATAGTAGACCTACCATTTCACATATAATTTAATATATCTAGTTAACGTCATAATATCGGTAATGATGGGTGTGCATTGAAGACAAACTGTTTATTAATATAATGAGCATCGAACCTACACTTAAGTCAGCTTTCGCATTAACTTTTTGTGTGCCGTGGGTACTGTAATTACAGTATTTCGTTCGTATATTTGAATACTAGATTTGAGACGCTCTTAAAACTAGGTGTGGACATTCCATTGAGGAATTAGTTTGTAGTAGTGGATTTTCTAAATGTATGCAATTGAGGCCATCATGGTGCTGTAGGGCGGTGTCTGACTGTAAATGCAATTGTTGTGGGTTCGATTCCCACTTTGAAGAATGATTATAGTATTACCCCACTTTGGTAGACAAAGCGCGGTATCGAGCTCTTCAACTCAACATGCGGTGGCCGATGCGTTGAGAACGGAATGCCTCAAGGCTCTAGGTTCCCTCTTTCTAATGTACCATACGGAAAATCTTAAAATAATCTATATGGTACATTTTGTTTTGAAAAGTATTTTTAAAGCTTCGCGCTATTCCGCAAACAGCGTAGTAGGCAGAGGGAACCTGCTAACCAAGTGTTTAGACACGCTGAATTTGTGAATCGAGGCACTGCGTATTAATTGGCGGAACTCAACACCGTTTTTGGACATTGATACAATTTCAAATCTTATAAATTGAAATAAAAATATCTCTGTCAATCCAATAAAATGCCTTAGATACTTTTTTATCTATTACTATTAAAATTTATAATGTTTAACACTAGCTATTGGCGATAAGTGAACATTTCGTAGCCACTAACCTTACTCCAAGTTAGGAGCGGTCGAGCTATAAAATTTCATCTATAATAGCCTGTCTGGTGTTTTGATGACTCGACTTAACTCATAAGATTTATTTAAGTAGGCTTTTTACATCGTCACAGCGCTACCACCGGTTTGGAATGTTGAATTCGATTGTGGAAAAGCTGAATTTTAAAGTTTGTTTTTTTTTCATATTTATTAAGAATATAGCCCATCGTGGCGTAGTTGGGCAGCTTCAGACTGTAAACTCGACGGTTGTGAGTTTGGTTCCCACTCGAGGGAATGAATTATTTTTATTTCGTCGCTCTGCTAACGAAACAAATAGTAGCATTGATTTTGTTAACTCTACGTGCATTATCGAAAATTAGACGATGCGTGGGGAACAGAGTGTCTTAACACTAGGTTCCCTCTGGCTGCCCTGCTTTAAAAAATGAGCATTTAAGGCCTTAATGGCGCAGTGGGGTAACGTTTAAAGAAAGCGCGACGATTGGGAGTTCAGTGTGAAGTGGCAACACGCAGTATCACGAATTCGAGCGGAAAGATACGAACGGAGGGTCTTAACTCTTGGCTCTCTTTATCCTGCTACTGTGCAGAATTAAGAATGAAGTTACAACAATAAAAATATGTTAAAAAATATAAGTAGTGTAATTTATACATAGTGTTTCCAAGTTCAAATCATACATATATTAGGTATGTATATATTGGTCAATATTAAATATTTAATAAATGTTCTTAGAATAATAGTCGAAAAAGATAATAAAAGAGCATTTCTTTATAAAGTTTCATAAGTTGAATACAAATATGGTTCAGGCGGAAATAGAACTCGAAATATCTTTATGTAATATTGTATTGTATTTTTTTTTCTGGATACAAAACAAATTAAGCTATAGATCAGACTATTATATAATACATTAATTTTTATATAATACATTAATTAACGCTGTATCCCGTAATCGTAATCCAATTTTCTAGACAGCGTGTTGAGGAATAAACGAATGAATGTAACGCAGCGTATCGTCCCGTTACCAAAGCGGGGAAATGAAAATAGCTCATTCCCCTGAGAGAGAATTGAACCTGTTTGGTTTGCAGTCAGACGCTGCTGTGCCACGAGGGTCTTTTCAATTTTCAAATTTGAATATAGAGTTCGTTATAGTGTTCAAAATAGTTTGATTTATTCATTTTAATTTGTTAATTGATACTATTAGAGTGGAAAGCGCTAGTAAATTCTAATTAATTTAAGATAAAAGTGATATATTTCGTTTTGCTTGTTTAGGGCGGACCCAGTGTTAAAATAATTACAAAGTTCAAAATTTAATTATTTTTAATTTAACTTGAGACTATCGTGGCGATGAAACACAAGCGTGCTACTGTAATCGTGGCGGTTGTTAGTTCGATTCCCACTCAGGGGAATGATTTATTTTCATTTCTTTGCTCTGGTATCTAAATAAAGCGCGGCGTTGAGTTACTTATACTGAGTGTCTTAGCACTAGATTCTCTCTGCCTACCTACATATAGCAATCATAATGGTACATTGCGGAGAAAAATGAAGAAAAAAATGAAAGCTATTTAAGGTAAAGGCTGTTTTTTTATATTTTAAGTTCGCTTATTTATTGTAGCAGTAGCTGTTTTGCTAGTAGTTTTAAGTGTTTGAGAATAAGCAAAACAATTACAAAATTTTCATTTAATTTTTAATATGTAAAGCCACTTTTTCGCCACTCCACACGCAATGCCTCCAGAATTCTCCAGAAAGTGGAGAACGAAGTGTCTTAAGCACTAGATTCCCTCTGCCTACTCTGGTGTGTGCGGGATACAGCGTGAAGCTGATTTTTTTTTCATTTAATACGTTTATTGTGTTTGTTTAATGCGTAACTATATAGCCGTAAAGCTAAGGTTTAAGTTTCGCTGTTTTTAAAAGCGTTATACTTTTTTTTCTATTTAATTTATAATCTTTAAAAATGACTCGCAACATTGCTTGCGTCGATTCTAAGACGAAAAATACTTTTTTTCCTTTTCCTAATTTATATTTTATAGTAATAATGAGAAATTAGTAAAAAAGATGTGTTTATACAAATTTCTTATTGCAAATTAATAATTATTAATTGAGGCCAGTCGTAGCGCAGGGGCACAAAGTGTGATTGTAAAATTGACTGATTGTGGGTTCGATCCCCATTCTAGGAAATTAATTATTTATTTACATTTATATTTTCGTTTATTCGCTCTGGTGTCGAGGCAAAGGGTGGCGTTGAGTTCCGCCACTCAACACGCAATGCCTCCGGAACTCGGCGGAAAGTGAAGCTGATTTAAATTAATAATTTGGCAAGTGTCGACTTTAAGGGAATTTTAACTTATAGTCTTTTTAATGGTTATTCGTGGTATTTACAAAGTAACTTGCACTTTTTTTAATATGTTACGGATAATATCTTCTATATGCGGGTTCCCAGAAGTGTGGGTACAAATCCTGGCATAGTTAATATACGAAATTTTAGAATCGAAAATATCATTTTTATAATAATACACGTAATTTAAAATCTTATTACAATTTAAATAAAAAAATCATACTATTTTTTGGTCCACACTATCCTGCATATATCATGGTGGGTAGAGGAAACCTGGAAACATAGTGTTAAGACACTCCGGCTCCGTTAAGACTCTTTCGTTCCCTACTTTCCGCCCAATTCTGGAAGCATTGCGTGTTGAGTATTGGAACTCAACGTCGCGCTTTTCCTCGTTACCAATATATACATAAAAATATTGATAACGAGGGTATATATATATACCGAAAATATGAAATATTTTATTTTCTTCAGTGAGAATCGAACTCACGACCGCGCGTTCGTTTTTTGCTTTTACAGTTCCTCCCTTAAGCCTCTGCGCCACGACTTTTTAATTATTTTTCATATTATTGTTTATTAAAATAAATAGTAATTTTAAAATTTATAAGCACATTATTTGTTGCTTACATCCCCATTCAAGAATTCCTAAACTTTATAATATTTGATTTACGACGAGACGGGCCGTTGACAAAAACTTTTGTTTTGATAGCAGATAACGTAATGTACTTATTTATCTTAACCAAAGTGAATAAATAAGAGGGCCAGATAGGCGAAGACAGATTTATAATATTTTACATTAAAACGATAAAATAAGAGACTGTCGAGAGATATTTTTTTTTATCTATATTAAGACAATAAATTATATAGACAGAACAAATTGAATTCAAAGTTTACTCACAGACCTTTGCATTCATTGGCGTCGCGCGCCGTCGCTCGTCCCCAGGGTCGGTCGAAGTGGAAGGGCTTGCATCTCTCACAGTCTCGCCCTGCAGTGTTGTGTTTGCAATCACAAGCGAGCTGGACCCCCTGGCCACTTTGGGCGTCATCACCCTTCGCCGGGATACACCTGGACGCGTGCCCGTTACATTTACAACGACCCCCTACAGCAAAATCGGAGACAGCGTAGTGCTGTGTTCCAGAAACAGCTTGTTTCTTATTGTCGACTTCATCACCCTCATTCATCATGTGCAATCTGTTAAATACAACTCTCACATCGGTAGCTGTGACCCAGTCTTGGAGTACGGGGGATATATCAAAGTTGGCTGCACTGGGTCGTCCTTCCAAGGTGCTAAACGCTAGTCTAGCCCCACCAGAACTCTCCCCGGCCAGTCGGTGTGAATCTGAGCATCTGGCTTCCTGCTCGTTGGCGGCTGTCACGGTCGCTTTGTTCGGACGCCCGTACACGCGCCTACACTGGCTGGAATAGAATTGGAATGGTTGCCAAGTGACACCGTAATCTGCGCTCTTGTATATAGCCACTGAGTCTGGACGCGCGGCTTTCGGACAAAATTGCAAACTAACGTAAGTCAGCTCATATTTTTTGCCCAGGGATAGAGTGAGGGACACGTTGTCGGGAGGGGAGTCGTAGGAGGCAGGTGGGAGAGCAGCAGACCGCCAGCAGGTCACATCGTGTGGATTGTTCAGATCGGTCAAGAAAGTAGGCGGGTTCCGTTTATCTTGTCGCGCTGCGTCACAGACTCGGCAAGCGTTTTCGGGGTTCTGGTCTCCAGGTGGGTCACACAGTCGTTCAGGGCCTCGTCTCCCGCAAACGGAGGAAGCGACCACTGGGTTCCCAAAGGCTGCGTTGACAAAATCAGGAATACACCGCCTTGGACGTCCGTCCTCGTAGCATGGGTCCGGCGGGGTCGCCGCCAGGGCAAGGGCCGCAGTGGCAAGAAAAGCCACGGCCACGGGCATGTTAACACTCGTCACTCACTCGCGGAGCTCGCGGCAACACGTGCGCACCAGTTGGATGCCGCCGGCAGACTAACGCGGGGCGGGAGCTTACGAGCTTACGGTACGACTTTGTTAGTGAAAGTTTTTTCTTTCGCGGCACTTGGATTTTATCTATTTAATAAAATTTTATTATTAAAACAAACGATAACAGTTTATAAGTTATAAAATGAAATGAACGGTGTACGAATATGAATTTTAGTGGTCGTAAATTAAGCGAGGTTTTGAAAATGGGGCTCTACATTCGCCACAATAATATGAATAATAGTTTTAAAAATTAAAATATAATCACATTAAATATTAAATAAATTTAAATTAAATACTGACAATTTAAATCTGGCTCGTTATCTATTGTAATAATTACCCAGTGCTCTATTTAAAAAGTAACCTAAATCTAGGTATACTTTATGATAGTAGTAGTTAATAATAAAAAAAAATTAAAATCTTAAAAATAATAAAATACACCCTGTAATAAATATATATAACTTAAGCTCTTTTAATGAACACGTACACTATTTGTAATAGTTGGCTGGCAGGTCCCGGCGCACCCATACCTGAATATAATTCTGTTTTAGTATTTTTTACACGACTCCACGGAGCTCGGAGGGTTGCCTTTGATAAGATTTGTCCGTCTGTCAGTTTGTCCCTAACCGCGTTACCGCATTGAGGGCATTCTTTTATATTATTGCCCTGGCTAAGCTTTTGTGCTATTTCTTTATTGTTTTCTGCAACTACTTCTTGTTTGAGTATTTGCTCAGTTTTATAATTAGGTTAACATTTTTGACAGCGTTATTTAATATATTTTTTTTAGGTATTCCGCACATGACAGGATAGGCAGAGGAAACCTGGGGGCCTAGTGTAACACTCAGTTCCCATTAAGACACTTCTGTTGCCATTGATAGTAGTAGTGAGTTGCGTAACTCAACGCCGCGATTTGCCGCCACTAAAGCATGTAAATGAAAATATTAAACAAATTTCATGGAAGATTCGGGTGGAATTCAAACACACAACCTGTCGCATTTATAGTCGCACGCTTGTGCCTCTGTGCCACGATAGGCTTATTTCTTATTAAAGTTTGTTCTGTTTAAGACAAGTGTAATTAAAAAATATTTCTTTAGCTAATTTTCTATTTTATTAAAATTAAAATACATACATCACCAATACGTAAACATATTTAGAAAATAAACTAATAAGCAGTATGCCAATGTTGGAATAAAGAATATTTATTCACTTTAATTAAGTCTCTTGCAACATTAAAAAAAATCACGTTTGTTGTGATTTTTTTTATATTTATTTTTTTTAATCTTAATTACTATATGATTTAGAGAGAAGAAATGGAAATATAAATTTAAGTATTATAAATATTTCATCTCCTCGAGTGGGGATCGAACCTACAACCAGTCGGTTTTACAGTCACACTTTGTGCCGCTGCGCCACGACTGGCCTCGTTATATCAAATATTTATTTTATTCTGTTTTTTATTTCTTGTAATAGCGACAGAAATACATCATCTGTGAAAAAATCATTTATCTATCACTGTGTATAATATAAAGCCTGGTGACAGATGGACGGACGGACAGCGGAGTTTTAGTAATAGGGTTCCGTTTCACCCTTTAGGTACGGAACTGTAAAAAGGACACATATATTATTGTTTTTAATTTCATTTAAATTAAAAATAAATATATGACAAAGCTTATTATTTTTTAGAAAGCTTTGCTTTTATAAGGGCTTAGCGAGTAAAATTAAAATTCCATACTCTATGTCTTGGAAGAATTTTAATAACTCTATTGTGTTTAAGACAAATGTCCTTAGCAGATACAATAAAAGGAGTCAAAACGGAGTTTCGGAGGGTGACAAAATTGATGATTCTTAAAAAATATTGGACATCTCTAAACAAAGTTATCAAAATTAAGCTGTGGCAAGAAGGTAAAAAACTTTGCTTGGAGATGTGCAATATTTTTCGCATATTGCAGGGAAGGCAAAGGGAACCTAGTGTTTATACACTGTGTTCTTCACTTTTTGCCCAATTTGTTAGGTATTCTTATCAGTGCAAGAAAATTAAAATAATTAATTTTTAGAGGCCGGTCGTGGCGCAGCGGCACGAGGTGTGACTGCAAAACCGACTGGTTGTGGGTTCGATCCCCACTCGAGGAGATGAAATATTTACTTAAATTTATATTTCCATTTCTTCGCTCTGGTGTCGAGGTTAAGCGCGGCGTTGAGTTCTGCCACTCAACACGCAATGCCTCCAGAATTCGGCAGAAAGTGGGGAACGGAGTGTCTTAACACTAGGTTCCCTCTGCCTACCCTGCTGTGTGCGGGATACAGCGTGAAGCTAATAATTAATTTTTCTAATGAAAATCGAACCCACAACCAGTGCAGTAATTAGTCAGACGCTGTATCTCTGCGCCCCAACTGTCTCTATAAAATCTTATTAGTTTTTACTCTCTGTTGAACCTACAATTGAAAAAAATGATAATAAAATAAATAATCAACAAACAGACTAAGAAAAAGGTTATCGTTTTTATGAAAACAATAAAATATGCTTAAAACATAATTTAGAATATTAATGTTCAAATAAAGAAGATTTCTTACACGACACTCGGTTATCTTGATTTACGCGTCTCAGTGACATCTCTCTCCGGAGCAACGTTGAGATTATAATTTTATTTGGCCACCTGGTCGTGGATATACTGTGATGTAACTAAAATACAAATAAAAGTGACGGTTATAGGTTCGATTCCCGGGGGAATAATTTATTTAAAATTTTCATTTTCTCACTCTGGTAATAAGACATAGCGCGATGTATAATTCCACCACTATACATTGAAGTGGGAAACGAAATGTCTTGACACTAGGTTTCTCTCTACCTAACCTGCTTTATGCAGGACACAGGTGAAGTTAAAAGCACTAAATCAATAACATCACGCTGTATCCAGCATTTAGCAGGGTTATCACACTCGGTTTTCGAGACACACAATTTCCGAGACATTGCGTGTTGAGTGGCGGAACTCAACGCCAAGCGGCTTTTTACTAGAACGAGTAAACACAAATATTTAATTCACTCTAGTGGACTGGAACCCACAACCGTTACATTTCTATCAATCGCTGTGCCACTGATGGCCTCGGGCCATGTCGGCGGCCGGTGAAATAGCTTGTATTGTGAAATATTTAAGTGTCTTTTCAGTTAAACTTTGGCATTCTTTAATTTTCTCAAAATTTTATTTCGTTATCTCAACACTTAAGCTTGTTGATAAATTTAAAAAAAAGTTTTGTCAATTATAACAAGTTTAATATTAACTATGCGGGTACTTATAATTCTATTGTCAAATAAAAATATAAATCAGCTTTACGCTTTTCTCGTATAGGGTGGTAGGCAGACGGAATCTAGTGTTAGGACACTCCGTTCCCCACGCACCGTCCAATTTTCTAGAGATTAGGTGTTGAACGGAGATATTCAATACAGAATTTGGTCTACCACAGAGGCTTCACACTATATTTCGCACATAGTAGAATAGGCAGAGTAGAGTAGGAAAAACCTAGGAACCTAGTATTAAGACACTTCCGTTTCCCTTTTTCTGTTGAATTCTTGACTCATTGCGTGTTGAGTAGCGGAACTCAACACCGCGCTTTGCCATTTCATTCTCCCGAATACAAATGGGACCTACATCTATGGCATTTACAATCACGCTGTACCACTACACCACGATAGTTTTATTAAAAAAATATAACACAACATAAAAGAAATGGGGATCGGAGTATCTTAATAACATGTTCCCTCCGCCCATGCTCTGTTGCGTGCGGGATACAGCGTGAAGCTGATTTTATCACACAATATTATAATATGCAAATATAAACGTAAATATTTGTATGTAGGTACATAATAAAGTATCGAATTTGTCCTGAAGCTCGCAGAGGTAGCCGGAAGTGAATAATTGCCGGTGTCCGAGATAAGGGTGAAATTACATTTCCTTCGCCCGTAACACTGTTATTGATGATATTTTGTTATTATTTTATAATTTAGATATGTAAATACAGTTTGTTATTTTCTTTAATTTATTATACTCTTCCTCCGTAACTGAGTGACAGGCAAACAAAGCAGAACTTCAACTAGAAACCTCGCCTCGTAGAACGCTAAAATCTGGTATATAGGAGATCATCTCTAAGTGTTCTCTTTCACTCATCAAGGTGTTTCCTGAAGTTCCTACTGCAACCCGAAGATACAGGAAATTACGTGGTGCAGTCCACGCATACAGAGCTGCGGACTATGACTCATTTAGTAAGTACTGTAAAAACCTTACCTTTAACTGACTTTAAAAAAGAAGGTTATCATTATAACATAAATGTATGTGATATTGTATATTATTTGAGTATACTTATAAGCTTCCAAGCACGTGTGCAAATTTTTCGTAAGTGAATGTATATTAGGATTCGAACCTACACTAACCTGTAGACGGTCGTTAAACAAAATGAACTCTATTTCAATATTTTCATATTAAGCTAAACAACGCTAAATACCCGCAACTGTGTAATTGTTAATTATGATCTGTCAAATTAAAGCTACTGCTTAATTAGAGGGCCCTATTCAATGAGGGTCTAATTTATTGCTCTGATAGGCCCATTTATTAATATTATGAAAATATTTGAGGCCAGCCGAGGCGCAGCGGCACGAAGTGTGACTGCCAAACCGACTGGTTGTGGGTTCGATCCCCACTCGAGGAGATGAAATATTTACTTTAATTTATATTTTCATTTCTTCGCTCTGGTGTCGAGGTTAAGCGCGGCGTTGAGTTCTGTCACTCAACACGCAATGCCTCCAGAATTCGGCAGAAAGTGGGGAACGGAGTGTCTTAACACTAGGTTCCCTCTGCCTACCCTGCTGTGTGCGGGATACAGCGTGAAGCTAATNGGAGTGTCTTAAGACCAGGCACCCTCCAGCTACCGTGCTAGGATACAGCGTGAAGCTGAACAAAAAAACAAAAAAAATCATCAAATGTTAAATTAGTAAAACCAAAGAAAACTTTCAATCACTTCCTCCCAAGCCCAGCTTTCAGTTATCTTAGACCTTGATACAATGGTTGTAGGTCGCATTGTTTCTCTTACATTTGCGTAATGACTGCCATTACATGTATTGTTGTACGAATATATACGTATTTCCTCGGATATGGGTAGACTTCAGACAATATTGTATTAGCAAGGGAATATGGTTTATAAAATGATTTTTTTTTGTGTTTTTCTTTAGAAAAAGTATAAATATTTAAGGTACTTATCTCAGCAGCTTAACGTTTTAAGCAAGGTAGAAAGAACCTAGTGTCAAGACACTCCGTTTTTCGATTTCCATTTTTTGTTAGTGATTCAACCTCAAACTTTAGAGCGGCTTATAAATACGGACCTAAGGATTCCTACTCGAAAAATTTAAATTATTTTTATTTTCTCACTTTTCTCGTAAACAACGCACAACCTAAGGGTAGGAGAACCTAGTGCTACAATTAAGACAATTTCGTTCTCCGTTTAAGTCGGATTCTAAAGGCATTGCGTAGAGTGGCAAAAAAAATATATTAAATATTTCATTTCCTCGAGCAGGAATCGAACCCACAATACGACAGGCATTTACTGCGCCATGCACTGATCTCTCATTGAGTTCCGCCACTTCATACGCAATTTCCCGCTTCATACGCAATTTCCCGAATCTTAGTGTCTTAACACTAAGTTCCCTCCGTCTACATTACTACATGCGAAATACAGCGTGAAACTGTTATAAAGAGCGCTTAATAAAAGTAAGAGTATTAATTACATGAAAAAAACGTAGCAGACGACCGGCTCTTGATATGTAAATCTGTTTTACACATTAAAATAGTGCGTGTGCACAACAACTTCATTCCTTTAGAGCTCAATTAAGGATGATTGCTTAACTAAGATATATCGAGATAGTATAATGTATAGCTAGATAAGACTTTATGTTTATTTTTACAAATTTTACATTTTTATCGGAAACACAATGATAGTGATAAGTTACTCCATTATCCACTTATCTCCGTAAAATTTACATTTCGTATAAGCGAAGAGAATAGAACTAAGCTTCACGCTGTATCCCGCACATAGCAAGGTAGGCAGAGTGAAACTGGTGACACTTCGTTCATCACATTTGAAATATTGCGTATTAAATGACGGAACACTAGAATTTTTCATCTTACCAGAGTGAGGAAACGTAAATAATTTATTTCCCTAATGGGAATCGAATCCACAACAGTCGGGTTTACAGTCAGACGACGTCCCACTGCGCCACAATGGCCTCATACACATGTAACCAGTAAAGAGAATGTAATCTCTTAAAATTAGTTCAGACACTACATTCCCTTTGCCTATTCTGCTGTATGATGAATATAATAATAAAAAATATAATAGGTCGCCTCTTTGGCTGTACTGAATGTAACTGGCTGTTCTTTAATACCAATACATGTGACATTCATGAAGATGCAATAAATAAAAATAGTTCTCGCCATTTTTTTATTGTTTTCAAGCAAGCAAAATGAACGTATGTGACAAAGAAATTCGGTACATTTTGAAATTTTATTACAAAAAAGGTAAAAATGCGACGAACGCCGCGAATAAAATTTCTGCGGTTTACAGACCTAATGCGGTATCAATAAGAGTTGCACAAATGTGGTTTAAGCGTTTAAAGTCTGGAAATTTTTATGTGAAAGATGAGGTTCGCTCTGGACGCCATGTCACAGATAAAATCAGTGCCATCTTTGAGACAGTGGAGCAAGTTCGACATATTAGTAGCTACGACATTGCTGAAAAACTAGATGTTGATCATAAAACAGTGTTATGTCTTTGTTGAGACGTGACAATTCAAAACCATATCTTAAACAATTGATTACGGATGACCGAAAATGGGTGACTTACGATAAGAATGTGTAAAAATTTCGAGTGAGTCGAAGCATGGACCGTGTGTATGGTGCGTAGCTTTTGCCACCGGGTAAAACTATCGATTCTGACCTCTACTGTCAGCAACTGATGAGGTAAAAAAAATCTATTGAGAAAAATTGCCCGGAGATGGTGAACAGAGCGTGGTGTTCCACCATGACAACACCAGATCGCACTCATTTTTAGCCACGCAGTAAAAATTGAAAGAGCTTAGCTGGGATGTGTTGATGCATTCTACGTATAGCCCTGACCTTATTCCATCAGATTACCACCTGTTTCGGTCATTACAGAACTCTTTAGGAAGCATAATGCTAACCTCAAAAGAACACTGTGAACACTACCTGTCAGATTTTTTTAATCAAAAAAGCAACACAAAATTTCTACAGGAATGGGATCATGAGATGTCAACCACCCATCACCCATAAGATGTCAACAAGTCATCGATCAAAATGGTACATACATATTATTAATAAATAACAAAAAATCACCTTCACGCTGTATCGCGCACACAGCAGGGTAGGCAGAGGGAACCTACTGTTAAGACACTCCGTTCCCCACTTTCTGCCGAATTCTGGAGGAATTGCGTGTTGAATGGCAGAACTCAACGCCGCGCTTTGCCTCAACACCAGAGCGAAGAAATGGAAATATAAATTTAAGTAAATATTTCATCTCCTCGAGTGGGGATCGAACCCACAACCAGTCGGTTTTACAGTCACACTTTGTGCCGCAGCGCCACGACTGCCCAACAACATAACAAATTATACCTAAAAAAAAATATATGCCTTTCTATAAACAATACGAAAATACTTTTGCCCCGACCTTATATATATATATTGATCCGACATTTTCCTATACCTTTTATACAAAACAAAACGATATTAATAAATATTCTATAAAAAATATTCCTTAACCAGTCTCCAAAGTAATTGAAGTCAATTTTGCCATAACTTGAATTGTTTCAGGTATATTCCAGGTACCTATTAAGTAATAACATTTTTAGTGACACGTTCTTAAATACCTTTTTTCATTCATGCATCCAGCAGAATGTAGGGCTGGTAATACAATTGCTTCTATAAATTATCCTGTTAAGTTCATCAAGATTTATAGTGTTGATTGATAAACGTCATTTAAATTATTATAACTGTCTGTGTGTCACGAGCGTGTGAGTGTAACGCAACGGTTGTGGGTTTAATTCCTACTTGGGGGAATGAATTATTATTTATAAATATTTTCATTTCTTTACTTTTGGTACCAAAGCGTTGAGTTTCGCTGCTCAACACGCAATGTTTCCAGAATTCGGCGAAAAATAGGGAGCGGTATATCTTAAGACTAGGCTCCCTGTCTTTCCTGCTAAGTGTGAAGTGTGAAAGTGAAAAAAAAACGGCGCTTTGCAATATAATAAAGAAGTAAATAACAACAAAATTATAACTTACAAGAGCGAGCCGTACCAGTGGTAAGAGAAGTAGGAGAACGGACGGACCTTCGAGAACACAGCATTGCTAAAGTATCTCTAGTAGGAGATGGTCACGATGTAAAAAACACGAAGACCTCTTGGAGGACGTTTATGAAGAGGTTCATAACAATAGGCTAGGCGAAAAAAATATACTGAGACCGTAGTATTCACTTTTCTGGAAATAGGATAAAGTGTCCAAATAAAAAACAACAAAAAAAAGTAATCACTAATTAACTAAGAGACGAAGTCGCAAGTCTACAACAAAAGTGATACATACATACATTCGTATAGAAGTATACGAGCGTGCGTTGACATTCGCTTTGTGTAGAGGCAGAATGTTACCGAGTTACGGGCAAGAGGCCGTTCTGAATCGACAAAGGAGGTAAAGATTTCATTAACAATGAATACCGGTCATATAGGTACAGACTTATGAATTAAATTTTGTTTTGTTTTATGTGACAATGTAAATTCAACTTCATAACATTTTTGTATTATAAAGCTGTATGTATGTTTATTTGAACGCGCTAATCTCAGCAACTACTAGTTCCAATTGAAAATTATATTTTCTGGCAGAGCTACCTCAAGTGCCTACTTAAAATGTATTTTGTCTCATATAAAACCATCAATTCACGTAAAAAGCATAAAAACCAGAACTTCTCCAACCAAATCTACGAAACAGTAAAAACAATCAATCAGTTAAACAAGTGATTTACCTATAGATCGGACAAAAACTTGAAAACACATATAGACGACCAGATACAGAGGTTGCCAGACAAATTGCAATATTCATACCACTGTAATTGTACCAATAACCGTGGGCTCGCTGTAATAGGATAATTATTACAATACAGAACGTATGTGGCTATCGCAAAAACTGGCGTTCAACTCGCTAATGGTGCTATTATCCCTGTACGGAGTTGTCACAGAGTAGATGAGATGGTGAGATAGCGAGATATAAATATTTAGGATGTGTTGTCGTCTGTAGGTATATATTTTTTGTACGCTTCACGCATGGTAGGCAAAGGGATTTCAGTACTGTGACATCTAGTCCCCGCACTGCACAACTTTCGAGACATTGTATAATAAATCCTACAAGGTCCTAGAAGTGATGAAGAAGAAGATGATTGAAATTAAAAGTAATTTCACACTTAAGAATCATCGATTGTATAGAGTAGTTAAAAGTGACAACATTACTACGGGTTGCTCCTAAAACAGCAAGCTGGCAAATATTACAAATGAACCATGATAATAATGGCTTTTCCGGATTTAATAAAACTTATGAACTTATCAAGAAAGTTTACTGCTTTAAAAATATGAGAAAATTCATTATATAATTTTAAAAAAATATATTTATAATAAATTCTAGCTGGTCCGAAAGAAGAATATTTATTTACATTCTATTGAAATAATTAATAAGCCATTTGACACTTTTCATGCGGATCACTGAGCCATTTCCTTGAAGTAAAAAGAAGAATCAGTGCGTGTTAGCTGTAATAGACTCGTTTACTAAGTATATTTTTATAAAATCTGTGAGAGATTGCACAAGTAAAACTACTATAAATGTTTTTGAAGAGTATTTTTCGTTATTTGAGGTACCTCGACGCTTAATAACAGACCGTGACGCTAGTTTCACAAGTCACGAATTCCCTAAATTCACTTTGAGCAAAGGAATAAACCACATCCTTAATGCCGTTGTTGCAGATGGCGGAACCCAACGCCTCATCTTTATCTATCAGAGTGGAGAAGAAAGGCAAATAATCTACGCAATCAATGTCTGGACTGGAGGGGGACGAAGTGTCTTAACACTAGGTTCCCTCCACCTTCTCAGCTATATTTAGAAAAAAGAAATGATTTCATAACAATAAATAAAGAATGGAGTGATTTGTCACTAAGTTCATCCCAATGCCTTATAAGATGATAAAAAAATATATAAATTAGATTGCACTTGAATTAATTTTAAAATTTTAAAGACTAAAGAACAACAGAGGTATTTCACATTTTATTATATTAAATAATAGTTGAGGCCAGTCGTGGCGCAAAGAACACAAGTATGTGACTGTAAACGTGACTGTTTATGGGTTCGGTCCCCACTAGAGAACTATAATGAAATATTTAATATTTTCATTTATTCACTCTGTTGTGGAGGTTAAGTCGCCTTGAGTTCCGCCAATCAACACGCAATGCCTCTAGAATCCAGCGGAAAATGGAGAATGGAGTCTCTTAACAATAAATTATATTTGCTTATACTGCAAAAAATAAATAGGATGATTAATAAAAAAAAATCTTAACAAAAATAAACATCTTAGATATATCTTATCGAGAAACTAAAAGGCCGTTTAAAGCTAATACTTCGCAGCGACGATTGGAAGTTCGATTTCCACTCGGAGGAATTATTTTCATTTCCTCGATCAAGCGAAAGATAAAGATAAGATAGAGAGCTCTATCACTCAACACGCAATGTTGATAATGATAATAGTGCGGTACAAGGGAAGTTTAATGTTTTTACACTAACTTCCCTCTGTCTACCCTGGATCCAGCGTGAAGCAAAATAAAACACGTAAGCCAAATATAATCTTTGACAGCTTACTCTGTGTAGTTGCACAAATAACGTCGATATATAAGGCGTTGAGTCGATAACTACAAAAACGTCAGAGTCGGGTCCGTTTATACAACAATTACTCACCGACGCGACGCCCTCTCCTTCTATAGCTATTCAACTATTGACTACTGTAATTTCTTTACTATATCTATTTAACTCTACTATTGTAGTTTACATTTCACTATTATCTCTCAAGTATTTGGGATATTTGTGTAAAAGAATTGTAAGATTTCTTTAAATTGATTTTGATTTGATTTCAAAATTCTGAAAATTCAATAAACTACTTTATACAATACCCTACTAACTATTCCAAAGTTAATAAGATCTTAAATTTTCGCGATTTTTACACATTTTAAGTGTATAAAAATAGAGAAAATTCAAAATCTCTGGAATATACTCTATAAATCTTGTTAAAGAGTTTCATTTAAAATATTTTAAAGTTACAAAAATATGTAACTGCTACGGAGCAGTCAAATTGAATTATATATCCACTTTGTCAAGCTATATCCATTAATCGTTGTTAATTTAAATCTGACGCTGGACTATATTTTTAAATCATATATTTAAATACTTTATTAAGTAAGATTAAACCAGCAAATCAAATGTTTTTTCAGAGATTCTTTATTTTTTAATTTAAATAAAGATAATTTAGTAATTCATATGCAATCACTGAGGTCACTCGTGGCTCTGGGGCATAAGTGTGTAACTATAAACGCGGCTGGTTGTGGGTTCGATACCGACTTGAGGATATGAAATATTTACTTAAATTTGTATTTTCATTTCTTCGCTCTGGTGTCGAGACAAAACGCGGCGTTGAGTTCCGTCACTCAACACGCAATGCCTTCAGAATTTGGCACAAATGGGAAACGTAGTCTTAACACTAGATGCCCTCTGCCTACCCTGCTGTGTGTGGGATAAACCGTGAAACTGATTTTTAAAAGTATAAGCAATAATCCTCTTAATTGGAAATTGAACCCATAACCAAAATGTGTACAATCAATCGCTACACCGCTGCGCCGCGTTCCACTGCACCAAGATGGCGTCGAAAACGTATGTTCTACATTCCTTTTATAAAATTGACATTAACATTAATAAGTATCGAGAATTTTCATAGTAGAGAATGCCATAACATTCTAAGTCTGAAATTGGCAAAGAAAATCTAGTCCAGAAGAATGTGAGAAAAAAATGTTTTATTGTATATATGTTTGTTGGGTAAGGTTTGAGCGTTTAACTTACTATATATCTTTACCTTTAAACTGTTATATTTTGAAATCTTTTAGGTTGAGCGTGCTAATCTAAGTAACAATATTTTTAAATTGAAAAAATCTTTTCGTTTCACATAGAAGATTTATCGAAGAAGTCTAATAGTTTCGATGTAATTTCATTATTTTCACTAAGTACTGGAACGAAGGCGAAAAGGCTAGGCTGGATTAGTGCGGATGTAACAGGAACAGAATATTAGCCTCCTCAGACAGCGATACTAGTTTAATCAAATCCTACTATTATTAATCCTAAATTAATTTTAATTAGTAAATAATAATCAAGAAAGGTACTTTTAAACAAGGTTTTCTGTCTACCTTAATAAAAGTTAAGGATCTATAAAGACAAAAAGTGAACAATTTTAAGTAATTTCCCTTAGATTTTTTTATTTTTTTTTACCTGTAACATACCTATATATAATAAATCCTTATTGATAGTGTCGTTGCGTTCCACGGATCAAGTAACATCTATTGAATGCTGTTCTTGCCTTTCTGTATGCCGCCTGCTTCCAAAGAAATGAAGGTATCAACCGGCTTTCCTTATCAATATTTTATTAACATACATTCCGACCTGACTTTGCGTTTTGCAAATTCATAATAATATATTTTTTATGATAAACACAATGTTAAATATTTATTTACTAATTAAACTTAGCTTCACTCTGTGAATCTAGTGGGGTAGTCGGGGAGAACGAAGCGCCAAACGCTAGTCTGTGCATACTTTTTTCGCCTCGTCCACTGCCGTCAACCTCTTCATACATGCCCTCCGGGATGTCTTCATGTTTTTAACGCGACCTTCTTCCAGTATCTTTGAAACTGTGTTTTTGAAGGACAACCGAGGTCTCCCCTACCTGTCTTACCGCTCACTTTTCCATCATAAATCTTTTTTGTCATTCTCTCATCACTTATTCGGTCGACATGCTTAAACCAGCTGAGCACCTTCTTCTTCATTTTTACCGCGACATCCTCGCTAGTACCTGCCATTCTGTGTATTTCTTCATTGCGGAGCCATCAGCTAAGCTGACTCCGCATATCCTACGAAGAAATCGCATCTTACAGCAAAATAAAATTAATTTAATAGATAATGTGGTTGACCGTTTCGTCATTAATGTTGGTGACAGTTCCTCAGAATCCTCCGAATTCTGATAAATAATTGAATAATAGATATATTAAGATTTATTATCCTAATAGTTAAGTAACTTTTAGAAAAACTTGTACATTTTCATTTTATTTTTTGCTATTCTTATTTTATACAAAGATATTTTATATATAACATTCAAGCACAACAAGCAATAATGCTATATATAGAAAACTCCACGTTAAATATAAATAAAAAAATTCAATAAAGTTTGAGAAACAGAATTTTTTTGTTTACATTTTTTGTCTTACCATAATGAATCGAGTATACATTTAAGTGAGGCCAATGAGGCTAGCCATGGCGCAAGGGCACGAACGTGCAATTGTAACTGCAATAGGTTATAGGTTCGATTCCTGCTGAAGGAAGTAAAATATTTAATATATTCATTTCCTCGCTCTGGTAAAGAGGCAAATCACGGCGATGAGTTCCGCCAGTCAACACGCAATGTCTCTAGAGTTTGACGAAAATCGGAGAACGGAGTGTCTTAACACTAGATTCCCAAGTTCCCTTTGCCTTCTCTGCTATGTGCAGGATACAGTGTGAAGTTAAAAAAATCCACCCAATTTGTGCATACTGAGTAGCTATACTCGCAGCTGCAATGTTTAATCGACCAATCGATGTAATCGACGAAACAAAATTATTTTAAAAATTAAACGATTTTTTTTCTGTCTTGTCTGTAATGTTTAAATCTATTCTATATATAGTTGGCAACACATAATCTATCTTACTTTAAAGAAAGTCTGCAATAAAAAACATATTCCTTATATAAAATTCAAACCCACTACCATCAATAATGCCGATTTAGTTTAAATCCCAATTAGGTAACAAAGCGATCAAGTTAATAAATTTACAAGAAAATTGTAATAAATCACAAACTTACCCAGTCATTGAAATTTTCAGTTTTTCTCAATATTAAAAACTCAATTGTAAGGTGTAAATAAAGTATTGAGGTAAGCTTTGATGCCTTAAGTTCCATATATGTTGTATGGGTGCTGTATAAAGTAATAATTTTATGCTATTTTCGTTATAAGCACCTATATAGAAAGCTCACGTGAGCTTACATTTCTTTTTCTATGAATATAAATGATCGAACTTGATTTATTATTTGAGCTTTTGTAGCGAAGGTGACATTTAAAAAAGATGTAGCTATATATTCTATTTATTACTAGTGGGCACGCGCAGCTTCGCCCGCACCCTTAGGGGTGAATTCTAAAAAAACCACGAAACACGTGTTCAATAAAATATTCTTAACAGTCTGAATTTAATTTTTTATAAAAATCGGTGGCGGTACGGCTGTGCGTGCATATATATATATATATATATATATATATATATATATATATATATATATATATNATAAACAGATATAGCCTATAGAGTTGTATAACTAAATAAAATCGGTTAAGTGCGAGTCGGACTCGCCCACAGAAGTTAATGAAATCAAATGAACATTTGTGTAACGTATTTGATGGTATAGGGTACTTCCAGTGAACCTACAGTTAATAAAATTGGCACAAAGTGAGAAATTACAATACAAAAAAAGGAAAAAATGCGGAAGGGGAAATTTATAGATACAAACTTATTAAGCTATTCTTTCCGTTCCCCCTACAGCCTCGCACCGATTCCCAGTTAACCGATTTTTTTAAATTGTTTTTTTTTTATCTAGTAAAACAAGTTAATTACCCAACATGCCATATTTCTTTTGATATAAGAAGAATAGATATATACAGATTATTGAGGCCAGTTGTGGCGCAGGGGCACAAAGTGTGACTAAAGTGTAGGTAAAATCGACTGGTTGTGAAATATTTATTTATATTTATATTTTAATTTCTTCCTTCTGGTGTCGACGCATAGCACGGCGTCGGCCTCCCGAACTCGGCGGAAAGTGGGGAATGGAGTGACTTAACACTAGGTTTCCTCTACCGACGCTGCTGTGTGCGGGATACAGCCTGAAGCTGATTTATTTGATTTTTATTGTCAGCCAAGCCAAAAAAATCGAAATATGTATTTTCCTAATAAATCTTAATTATTTATTAATAAAATGGAAATATCACCTATATACTTAATAATAATCTAATTTTTAACCGTAGCGTTTGGCGCTCCGTTCTCTCTGACTACCCCGCAAGGGATAAAGCGTGAAGTTAAGTAAGTAAGTAAGTAAGTATAATCTAATTTTTGATTTATATTCTAAACAACAAAATATAAAGGGATGGGAAAATACGAAAAACATAATATAACTACTAAAAACAAACTACGACCAAACAATAAAAAAAGCAATAAATTCATTTGTCAATCAGCTAAAACTATTAATTATAACGGTGCTTTTAATGTTATCGCTGAACGTATAAATTATCTATCAAGAAATATATCTCGCAATCTAAAGAGGCTGTATCATTGCAGTCACTAGTTTTTGCTATAATGCTCATGGGATCGATTCCCGACTGGAATCTTGATACGTCACACTCCACGTTTGGTTTTGTATGTACTCTTAGAGGTATACAAAAAAAGTCATGTTAAATGGAAAGATAGAAATGGCATGCTAAAATGTGCTATATAGTAGTTTTAGTTGGTTAGAATTCTCAGTTTCTAATACAACAGGATAGGCAAAGAGTACTTAATATTTAGATGTCTTTTTTCCACATGGATTTAAACGATCGAGTGTTCAGAGTTAAGACGAACGGAGTGGGGAAACGGAAATAGCTAATTTCCGAACCGGACGTCGGTCGTGGCTCAGGGGCACAAGCGTGCGACTGCAAACGCAACAGGTTGGGAGTTCGATTTCCACTCGGTGATTTTTTTTTTTCGCCCTGGTAACGAGGCAAAGCGCGACGTTGAGTTTCGCCACTCAATACGCAACGCATCCAGAATTCGGAGGAAAGTGGTAAGCGGAAGTGTTTTAATAGAAAAGGAGTGTCTTAACTCTAGGTTCCCAGCTTCCTTCTGCCTAACACGCTGAATACTGCGTGAAACTAAAAAAAAAGAAGAAGCGGAATTTTATTACCTACAACCATGGATTGACACCAGATACTGTGCTTCGCTTAGAATTAATCCTTTTACATATATATGCTATACAGGATAAACATAAAGATAGTCTAGTGTTAAAACACCCGTCCTCACTTTCTGTCCACTCTGTCTGTGGTTACAGCTAGTATTTGTAAGTACATAAATACATAAAATGTTAACATTGAAAACCATTTAAAAAATTATATAACGTGTAATGGTACATACTCGTATGTGCAAATGTCTATTCTAATATTTTTATTCTGTGATACGATAGATGCATTTAGCATAATAATTAAGGCTTCACAGAATATTTAAATTTTTATATGTTTTATCGAAATAAATCTACTTCCCATACTCATCCTGCAGTCTCTGAATAGATGTGGAAAATTTTTTTTTGTTTCCATAAGCTTTTCACATACTGCAGGTAAAGCAAACTGTGTGTTACATTACTTTGTTGTCCACTTTACATAGGTACATTTAGAGTCTTTGGTGAAACTAGTGGAGCTAAATCTATACTAAAATTATAAAACTGAAGTTTTTTAGCAGAGTCAACTGTAGATTTTGTTCTACGTACTACTAATAGCACATTGCTATGTACGGTAGGGGTAGGCAAGGGGAACCTGGAAACCTGATGTTGAGACACTCCTTTCCCAGTAGGGCTATTCTGTTTCCTACTTTTCGCCGATTCTGGAGGTGTGTTAAGTGGCGGTACTCAACGCTGCGCTTACCTACCGAGAAAACCTACGATTTGAGCCTACAACTATTGCCAAACGTCAAATATTTCACAGCTACGCCTTAATTCTTTAATTAAGACAATATTTTAAGCTATCCATTAAAAACAGAATTTACTATAACTTAAGAAGAAAAAAGTCCTAAAGAAATGTGTATTTATATGTTTTTATTTGCTATTTTTTTAAAGAGTGCTGATGTTTCAGCAGAGTGCCATAAAATTTATAGATATAAGACCACTTCTGTGGTATATTCTTCTCTAATTAGTAAAAAAAGCTCGAATTTAAACATTAAAAAATAATATTTGAAGTCAGCTCTAGCGCAAGGGTTCAAGCGTATCGGTCATTCCGACAGTCATAAATACCTCAAAAAGCTAATTACCTTTCTTACATTAACTAATCCCAAACCCAATTTCCCCAAAACCAAAAGCTCCCAAACAAGAGTCATAACATGCCAATACGTACATACATACATATATTGTCGTATGTCAGACAAACGATAATTATGAAGTTGACCGTCCGTCCGTCGTCCAGTTCTAGTGCATAATGAACAAAGCACTGCTCTAACGAGATCGAGGCACGTAAATGGTCATAGAACAAGATGAGTTTAAAGGAATTCGTTTGTTTCACATGATATGTTTTAGTGTATAAAATGTATATAGGCGCCTCTCAATTTTGTGATTATAAAGCGAAATATTTTGTTTCTCTCCATGATTTGATTATCTAAAGTAAAACATATTTTTTAGTAAAACGTTATTTTAAGTCACATGATATGTTTGAGTATACGCTATGGATGTAGGTATTCTTCAAAATAAAGTAAAAAAATTGTTTCATACAACAAGAAATATCTTCAAAATATTGAGATAATGGAGAACGAAGTAACTTCCACTAATTTGACTTAGTTCTCTAAAGTTAGACCATAATAGACGCCGCGCTATATTCACAGCTCTAGTACTCGAAGATACAGCACGGCGTTAAGATCTGATGCTCAAAATGCAATGTCTCAAACATTTTGCGCATAATGATGAACACTGAAGAAGTATGAAGCTGCTATTATATATAAAATATTCATCCCAAGTCCCACTTCTATGATATCACAACGTAAGCTACAAAAGCCGAACGTTCGTTACAACTGGTGATGGCGATGGCGGCTAAATGCCTCCGAGCACGGCACTATTGACACGATCCGACACACTGACGCCCCGATGACACGGTAGCTGTTACAATCATCACAATCGTTTGTATATAGCAATAGATATACGAGGTGATATTTGCCATGGGATTTGTTGGGAAATTCTAAATAAAAGGAAATAGACCACGTATAGGGTTTTTCACGTTTAGGGTCAGTCATGGCGCAGGGGCACAATGTGTGACTGGTTGTGGTTTCAATCCCCGCTAGAGGAAATGAAGTATTTACATAAGTTATATTTCCATTTCGCCGCTCTGGTGTCTAGGCAAAGCGCGGCGTTGAATTCCGCCACTCAGCACGAAATGCTTCCAAAATTCGGACTAAAGTGGGTAATGGAGTGTTGTAACACTAAGTTCCCTCTGGCTATCCTGCTGTGTGCGGGATACAGCGTGAAGGTGATTTTATTTACAACTACTTTTTTACTACTTATATAATACCTTTAATATTGAAGTTGTCTTGACGCAGGGACACAAGCAAGCAAGTGATTATAAAGGCGACGATCTTAGTTTCAATTTCCACTCGGGGAAATTATTGTATTTAATATTTTCAATTCGTCGCTCTAATAAAAAAAGCACGTCATTGTGTTCCGCCGTTTAAGACACATTATCTTATAGAGTGAAACAAAGTCCCTTAACACTGAGTTCTCAGGTTCTCTCTGCTATGTGAGGGCACACATACAGCGTTAAGTGTCAAAAATATACAACTTTTTTTTGCTTCATGCTGTATCCCGCGAGGATAGGACATTTCTTTCCCCTCTTCCCTCCTAATTTTCGATACATTGCATGACGCGTGTCGAGAGACGAGATTGAATGCCGAGAAATGAAAATCCGTCGAGTGGGAATTAAACTAACAACTGTCACATTTACAGTCAAAATCTGTGCTGTTGTGCCACGATCGCCTATAAATCTTTTTAAGTGAAAAATATACAGCTGTATTGATAAAAAGTGATATTTAACACAATATCCATAAAGAAATCAACGCTATTCCATATAATAAACGATAGCTCAACCTCACGTACAAAATCACAATAAGCACCGACCTCACTTAACAGTAAACCAACAAAGCAATGCTCTAAACAGAACCATCAACAGCTGTATTTAACCGACAATAATTGGCTATTAGTCCGTTGTGCGGCGGCTGGCGACGCGCCAGAGCGAAGGTGTGACCGAAATACACCAAAAACAAACCTTTGGAAACATCGAAACTTCTTAAACATCATGTTGATCACCACAGAACGCTCGTTCAACCGAACGAGCGTTCTGTGGTGGATTTCGTTGAAGTATCAATTATTTTTTTGTTTTTTCTATTGTTGTTTTGCTTAATGATGGAATGGACGTGTATTAGAACGCAATGTCGCTCTGTAAACGAGACGTTCGTGAGTTCGATTTACACTCGAGGAAATGTTTTATAAGGTAGTTAGAGTATGGAGAAGTCTTTATGTCCTTTTCGAGGAATGATATTAAATTTGGATGATTTACATGTAGATTTAAAAATTTCAATAACTAAATGGTGGGGATCTATAAACGCTATTTGAAAATAAAAATATGTGTGTTTTTTAGCTTCACCGCTATATCCCTCGAGCCTACCCAAGGTATGCAGACGTAACCTAGTGTTAAGACACTCCGTTCATCACACTCGGGCGGAGTGAATTTTCATGACATTTGCATTTATAGGAGCTCAATGCACATATACGAATATAAATGTTCATTAATATAGTAGATTTTACATTCCGATTAATTTTTTCATTCTAATTTCCGCTTGTCGCCATTTAAAAAAAACTACAAATCTCGGATTTTTAAATATTTTAAAAAGATCTGTGTAAAAACACGTACATAAGTAGGACACAGTACAAAGTAATCAATCAATGCGATGCGATGTGTAAACATTTAAAAACATAAGGACGAGTCTAACATTTCTTTTGATGTAAATTAAACGAATGTGCCAATTTATATTTGTATTTAGGTGAAGTTGCTTGTTTATCCGGAAACAAATGTTATTTATATATTTAATACATATACTGTCTACATACGTGTAGTATACGGGCATTACTGAAATGAGGCAAGTCGTGGGACTGGGGCAAGCGTGACTGTTGTGGTTTCGATTCCAACCCGAGGAAAATAAATATTTAATATTTTCATTTCTTCGCTTTGATATCGAGGCAAAGCGCCGCATTGAGTTCCACCACAACAAGTCAACATGTCTTGAAAATTTGGCACAAAGTGGGAAGCGGAGTGTCTTAAGACTAGGCTCGTTTACCTAACTCGCTAGATACTGCGTGAAGCTGTAATAATATCATTTTTACGCTCTGGTACTTAGAACAAAAAAAGGGACTTGAATTCCGCCACTCAACACTCATGTCTCGAAAATTAGACGGAGAGTTAAGATCGGAGTACATAGGTGTTATATATAAAATACTGTGTGAAGCTAAATATACATATCTCTCTATAAACTATAGTTCCCAAATTCCTTTGCGTAGGTAATAAAACATAAAATCTCGATTTTCCCACTTTCATTTCATATTTCGAAAATCCTATCTAAGTGCAGTTGTGGTGCAAGTGCATATGTATGTGACTGGAAACGTGACAGGTTGTGGGGTCGAAGCCCACTCGATGAAATGAAATATTTGATATTTTAATTTCTCTGGTAACTAGAAACGCGCGCGTTAAGTTTCGCCACTTAACACTCAATGCCTCCAGAAATCTGGAAGACTAATAAGGGGAACAGGCTGTCTTAACACTAGTTTCCCAATTTCTAATCTACTTTGTATGAAATATAGTGAAACAAAAAAAATCTTCCCCTCGTTTTCAAGGACACACTAACAAAAAATATTATTAAAATTACTCTTCTTTTATGTTCAAAACTTACCTTCAAGATGAGCAGCACAAGTTACAACTACACATCCATCGTATATTAAATTAATACATTCTCGTACCTGCAAAGGTAACGAGATCTGAGTATCCGACAAGTTAATTCATCAAAGGCGTTCTAAGTGCCGAACGTCTATATCAAAATATAAAGGTACCGGCGACAAATTTAACTTTGCCATCAAAAAAACCAAAATAAGCTCTAAAATAAGGGACTAAAATTCAAATTTAGTCAGTCCGAATGTATTAAAATGTTTGTACGACATAAAGCAAGGGGCTGTCAAATCAATGATCACTCCAAGTCGTACAAGCGATGACCTGGCGCAGATTTATTCCCATTCCATAATACATTGTAGGATTGAAGATGCGAATGCGTGTAATAAATTCAGTTTCCTTTTCGATTTTGAGAATCGATTTGAGAAGTTAGATGGTTGGCCGCGGATTTGCTTGGTGTTTTTTTCATATTATTTTATAGCTCGCATGTAGCAGAGGGGAAATGGATTATTGGCGGGACTCAACGCCGCGCTTTGCCTCGACATCAGACCGAAAAAATGAAAACATTAAATATTTCATTCATAAATGGAGTGAACGATCAAAATACCACACACACGCACACATACAGCAGGGTCGGTAGAGGGAACCTAGTGTTAAGACACTTCGTTCCCCACTTTCAGCCGAATTCTAGAGGCATTGCGAGTTGTGTGGCAGAACTCAACGCCGTGCTTTGCCTCGACACTAGAGCGAAGCGAAGAAATATAAATTTCAATAAATATTTCATCTCCTCGAGCCTGCCTATACGTCCACCGATAAATTAACTATCCAATACAAAACGATATTTTCGAATCAAAATTGTAATTCTTGAAATTAGCGTCTTAAACCATACAAGGACAGTAATATGGTTTATAGGGTTTATTTACAATAATCCATTTTAATTTCATACACCTGTCAGAGAAATAACTCGTAATGTCTGAGGCGGATTTCCTCACAAAGAAGAATCTCCTCAAACAAAAGTAAAAATGTAAATCGTTTTGTTCCACAATGTAAATGAATGTGTACACGTCTGGGACAAGAACCTGCATATAATAAATCTGGTTTTTAGAATACCTAAGAAAACCGAATTTATCAAATAAAATAGTAAAATATATAATAATTTGGACGTCGTAATAGCACATTGGAATAGTGTCTAAGTAAACACGCAAAGGTTGTGGGTTTGACCTCATTTTAGCGAATGTTTTTCAATGTAGTCATAACATGTGTCTGTCTCTATACTTCCCCCAATAGCCTCAAGTAAGGACATTTGGGAAATAATAGTAAACATTCATTTATATAAGAATCTTACAAATAGTTGAAATTGACAATATAATATTGGTTTACATTTTTTCCCGCATGGCACAGTAGACCGGGAGAATCAAGTGTCAAGACCCTCCGTTCTCTGCTTTCCGTATGTATGTGTATTGCGTGTTGAGTGGCAGATTTTAGCACTACGCTTTATCTTGCCAAATCAAATGACAAAAAATTATTCCTCCAAGTGGGAATCGAATCTACAACCAACGCATTTATGATTAGATGTTTTGATGTATTTTGTTAGAAAAAGGTATATTAAATTTGTTGTTTAATTTTTTGCGGGTTCAAAGTTCTACATTAAAAGTTAATAATTCATGTTATGCTTCAGGAAATGAAAGGAAATTGTGCCTCCAGCTACTTCGCGGGAATCAATCACTTTTATACTAATGTATATACAATCTAAAACAATATTTGAAATTTGTGCGTAGCTTTTGTTCTTATGATGTTTAGAATATAACAAAATTTTGCAATATCTCTAAAATTTGTTACAAATGAATAAATCTGTGATGCTTTCACAGAACACACCCCTTGGTCTTAAACCCGTTGTGGGTTCACACAAAAAAGAGTTCTTTGATGAAAACATACGTTCCACCGTGACCACAATCTTCAGACATGAATACCAGTTAGTCTCATGGCCTCGCCACAACATTATAAGAGGCGACAGTAAGCAATCAGTATTTTTGATTGCCATGATAAGCTATCTATATTATCTCTAATACACTCCAATGCGTAAGCATTTTTGTTATTCAAAAAGAGTTTCCTTTCAAATTCTATAACATGTTCATCCGAATATGAACGTTTACGTACGTTTTTTACAGTATTCACTCTGTATCCTCTAGCTGTTAAGTGTTAATATGTGGTCTCCACTTCCCGCCAAATTCTGGAGAATGAATGCGTATTGAATGGCAGAATTCAACGTCGCGATTTACCTCGAGCGAAGAAATGAAAATATTAAATATTTCATTTTCTCAAATAGCAATCGAACCTACAACCTATCGGTTTCAAGTTCACGCCCGTGTGAACCTGCGCCATGTTGAGCACCTAATATGTGCTAATATACGAGTATAGGTATCCACGAATATGTTAATTCCAGATTTATTTCGATTTGCCTGAAATATAAGTCAATGACACACGAAATCAGCAGGAAAGCGGGGATTAACTGCGGCATGCGCGTGCGCCGCGCGCGGAGTCGAGACCATCGTTTTGTCATCACACGTCTTATTTCACGGACTATTTATACTGTGCTGTCTGCAGTCTGCAGAGTGTGATGTATTGAATTAAATTTTCGAGTAATATTTTTTTTTAGATTATAAATAAAAATAATGGATTGTATAATGAAGCTTTTGTGACACAAGATGATCATGGATTTAAAATTCTAAAATCTATATTTTTCATACTTACTCATGTTATAAAGGAAAAGAGTTCATTTAGTTGTACGCCCTAATCTCAAGTTATTTTTCCGCTCGACGGCAAGCCGAGGTTTGAGTCCTGCAGGAGACACCCTTTCCGATGTTCACCTCCGCACAGGCCACAAAGTGCTTGCATTTTCCAGGAAGAGAGTACCCTCTTCCCTATCCACCTGGTATCGCTGTAAAAACCAGTAGGGCTATTTAAGCTATTTTTAGCTTCACGCTGTATCCCGCACATAGTAAGTTAGGGGGAACCTGGGAACCTAATGTTAAGACACGCTTCCGTTCTCCACCTTCCGCCATATTTTGGAGGTATTGTGTATTGAGTGGCGGATCTCAAGTTCTACTGTTGGAATTTTTTTTATGTCAGATAGTCTATTGATCGATGAAGCCTATATATAGACTCTACTGCATGACATAAATCGTTCCTTTTTCACAGAGTTACCTCGGACATATAGAACTGGTCATGTGTCATACAAAATTCTCTGTTATTTATTTATTCCCATTTGACCACGGAGGACAAAACGCAATTAAAAATATATAAGGAAAGCACTCGTTCATTAACGATAAAATCTGGAAAAATATTTGATTTGTGAAGTTTAAAGGCAGGAAGATTACCTATAGTTAGGACATGTCTAATAACTTAATTTAAATTCCTGAGTAGGTTTAAAATTGAAGAAATATAAAAATTGTATGAAAATATCGGCATTGTATATTCATATAATATCACCATGGTATGATCGTCATTTATAAAAATATTCCTTAGTGTTATTTAAATCTATTACCATATACACTCTCCAACTGCACCATAACCGTTCTAAAATAAAATTTATTATTAATTAAAATTAAAATTAGCTTCACGCTGTATCCCGTATATAACAGGGCAGAGGCAACCTGATAAGTGTGTTAAGATATTTCGTTTCCTATTTTCCGAAAAATATAAAATAATTTAATCCCACTCGTGGGAATCGAACACATGTCCCGTCGCGTCATTCGCGTTTACAGTCAGACGTTGTGCCACGACGCCCTAATAGACGGACGGATGGAAAAATATTCCATATTGTTATTTAAATCTATCATCAACATATATAAGCTTTCCAGCTACACCATAGCCGTTCCACTACGAAACTTATAGCATACTGCATATCCAATAACTAAAACGCTTCGACCAGTTCACAAAGTCAGCATAACTTGCTGAAACTAATTAAATGAGGGAACTCTGGAGTTCCATGTGAAACAATTTGCCAGATAATAGCCTTATATTAGTTGCGGCGCTCTGAGCGACGTCCGGATATTACCCACCGAGCACTTCCGTGAGTGAGTGGCGGGTTGCTTCCCGTTCGTTCCGTTTGTATAACATCTTAAAAAGGTATCTAGTTTAAATAGTTATATTTATGTGAATGTAGAAAACGCCACCACATTGGAACAGTGAATAATACATTAATACTTTTTTACTTGTATAACGTTTAAAAATTATACCGTTCTTATGACGCTACAAAAAAAATACAAAAACTACTAAACTTAAGTTTGGCTACTTTTATAAGTTGTACTTGCCGACGCGTTAGACGAGTTCGACTCTAACTTGACCGGTTTTTTTTATACATTCAGAATTCCTTTCTATTAAATAAGTTTCATATATGAACTAAAAATGAAGAATGGAGTATCTTAACACTAACTTTAAAACTTTAACTAAAAGTGTTATAATTTTATTTGCTATAATAAATAAATCACAATCTAGTGGAAGTTTATTTAAGGTGTCATAAAGTTTACAGCCGCGATAAGGCGAGTCACCCCCACGACCGTCGACTGGCAAGTGGCAACCGTCATTGTTTAATTTATCACCTCGTAAAGGCTTTGATAAGATACATCATATTAGTTATGTCAAAATTATATACTTGTTTGATAGAGAAAAATGTTCAAATATAAGAATATAAAACTTTTCCTTTGTTGACTGACTGATGGACAACGTATGAACTAATCTACAGGACTAAGAAATATGAAATGTGACATGTAGGCCGATTAAGGTGTGCGGAGAGCTAAGGGAGGATTTCTCGAAAATATTATGGAAACCGGGAGATGTGGAATTTTCGAACGACTACGACTAGTATGAATAATGAGAATTGAGGAAATAAATGAAATTTAAAGGCTTTTTAGATTATCTACATGTCTAAGTAGTTAGATAGGTAAGTACACATTATAAAACACAGATACCTACTGAATGAGCAATACAAATATATAAAATTATTTTTCTATCTAAAATGCAGAGGAATTACAAAGTCCGGGAAATATTTATATTTATAGTATGTTGCCGTAAGCAACATAATTAGCTAATAATTAGTGTCTTACTGGTCAAAAGTGTGTTTCGTTGTAATACTGCCCTCCAAGACCGTTAAACAGCTCTGAAATTTTGCAGGAACGTTGTAGACGTCACGGTGATCCCAGCGAAGTAGTTTGGTGATTTTTAAAAAGTAATTTTATTTTAAGTATCTTTTAGTTTTTTTAATTACATTGCGTAACATAGTTTCGCTCAGCTCCACCCGCCATGCACAGCTTCCTTTTCCCGCATAGCAGGGTTGGCCGAGGAAGCATAACATTAAGACTCCCTGCTTACCATTTTCCGTTGAATTTTCCCCTCAGTGAGAATCCAACGTTCGTTAAATTTACAATCCGACATTGACCCCCTACGTCACGACGGCCAAATAAATAAAAAATTAACATAATTATGATTCATTCTTTAAATTTCGTATTCTATTTAAGCATTTTCCTCTATACATCTATACTAATATAATAAAGTTAGAAAGTTTGTTTAGTTGAACGCGCAAATCTCAGATACCACTGGTCCGAACTGAAAAAGACTTTGTGGATAGTTTACCAAGCAGGGCTCACCTTATGTGGAATACATAACTCTTAGTTAATTCAATATTAATTGGACGGGAACGAAGCCACAAGTAAAAACTAGTTATTCGTATAACCATATATATGTATCTATAAACATTGCAATTAAAAAATATCTATTCAAAATGAAAAATATGTAAGGTCATCCTTTATATGCAGATAGGGTAGAAAGGTCTAAGCCTAGGCGTGTCGTAATTAGTCGCTAAATTCTTTGAATAACTTGAATACTCGTAACAAAGGGGTTGATGTTAATTAAATGTTTTGAATAGTAGGGGTGGGATTTCTTTCACGCCACGTTACAAGGTGAATTTGAAACATTTATTTGTTTTTGTTAATGTCACTAGAACTTTAATTAATTTGTGAGAATATCTGAAAGCAAGTGTAAATATGACGATTTTGGCTTCGAAATCCATTCGGGGCTTTGATGTTTTATGACATCCCCACTTAGGTAAAACAAAGTGCGTTGAGGTGATCGAATATTGTGCGGTGTGTGGCCAGGTGGTGGTGATCCTCTTATTATATGCTGGCTGTAGGCGTTCTTCTTCGTTTCAACATTTGGAAAGTTCAGATTGTAATTTGCCAGTTTAGCCAAGTTGACTGCATTATCTGTTGCCTTAGTCAAATTATCATAGAAATAGGTGAACGGACATTTGGGACAGCAGATTAAGTGTGCCATGGTCTGTGGGCTGGCACCACCGTCGCAGATTGTTGGGCTCTTCAGTACATATACTCATTTTACAAAATGTTAGCCACACTGCCTTCGTAATCGATTGAGCGACTTCCAGTTTATCCACTGTAAGTTGTGACCTACGGATGGGGACAAACTCTGAAGGTGGTAGGTGATTTGTCTGCCACATAGCGCGATACGAGCATCTAAGTGGCGCACCCTGGAAGCTAGGTCCGGTAACGTAGGGCTTAGGATGACTGATCCCGATAATAATGAATTGGAATTTTAAAATAAAATACAATATTTTGAATATATTTCTGTTAACTTTCATGCCTTGTTGACATATAGATGGGCACATTTCCCGTTTCTTATCCTTATTCTAGATACAGATTAAATGAGTGACGCTGTTCTTTGTCCTTTAAAAAGTAAAAATAAAAATAATTCATTTAAAATTTTTAAATTATGGAATTTGAATCTCCATATATCTCATTCCAAGAGACACCTTTTTATTTTCATTACTTAATATAATAACCTTGGATAATAAACAAAGAAAATATTACAAAGAATTTCCATTTATAGTGCAAAAGGAACAGATAAAGCAAATCTTTCTGTGAGAGTGAACTTTTTTAGTACAAAATTAATTAATAGCCAAAATAAAAAGCGGAAAGAATAACTTACTGTATTTGAAATCCGGAATTCAATTAACTTTTCACATTTTGTAGTAAGCGTGGCGTCTTTAGATTTTTAATAACTTGAATCTGAAATTCTGAATTTTATTTCAGAAATCTCTCCCACCGCCCCCTTTTGGTGACACTGAATATTCAGTGCCAGAACTCAACGCCGCGCTTTCTTTTGTTGCGAGGTCACGAAAGTACGAGCGAGGAAATGGGTTTTTTTTGAACTCAGGGAAATGAAAGGAAAACGAACTCGCAACCGTTGATTTTGTAGTCCTAGCATCAAAGTACTCCAGGGTCCCAACGTACCGCCGACGAGACAAACGAGATATTGCGAGTTAAGTGGTGTAACTAAACGCCGCGCTGTTTATTATGTTAATTAATATATTATAAATAAAAAATATAGAATATTATAAATTAAAATGTGTATCAAAAATTTTAATCTTAAGCGAAAGGACCTATCTATATTCCTAAATGCCATGAAGGCGGATCGATAGTGCGAAATATAACGCGGCATTCAAAGGTACCAATTCAAATAATAGACAACGATGTTCAGTAATAATAAACATACAATATCTCAATGAAAACCGACTCCTCACGAGACAAGAAGCCTCGATACTATGTTACACTTATTATTGAGCCATTCTTTACGTGTAAATTTTATATATAATTTTTTACTTACAAAAAGTTGTCGTTGTGGCACAGGGGCACAATAGTGCGACTGTAAAAGCGACGGTTGTGGATTCGATTCTCACTCGGTGAAATTAAACATTTTGATAATATGTTAATTTCTTCGCTCTGGTAATGATAAAAACGCGGTTGACTTTCGCCACTCAATGCCTCCAAAATTGGGCGGAGAGTAAAGAACGGAAATATATTAGTGGGAGCGGAGTGTCTTAACACTAGGTTCCCAGGTTCCCTCTGCCTACCCTGCTATGTGCGAAATACAATGTAAAGACGCCTTCTTATTGAAATTTGGAAATAGCTGTCTTTAATACATATTTATATTAAAATTATTAATCAATGTAATTTTATTATTATTGGCCTAATCTGCTAAGGAATTTTCGGAACAGATTCGAGCACCAACCACATTTCATAGTTGGTCTTCAGCTATGAAATGTGGGTAGAGCTCGTATCTGATGAACGAAATCAAAAACATTAAGCATAATAAATTTTCTATAGCCTGCATTTTTTCAGCTTGACGCTTTCTCCCGCAGCAGCAGTAGCAGTAGCTAAGACACTCCCCACCCTCCACTCAATTTTAAGTCATTGCGTATTGAGTGGCGAAACTCAAGGGTCACCTGATGGTAAGTGACCACCGCCGCCCACGGCCCCTTTAAAGTGAAAAAATATATATATAATCAGCTAAACACATATATGTAAGTCATACTTCTCGAGTCGGTATCGAACCCACGATTATCGCGATTACAGTCAGATACCATTCTACCCTCTTTTATACATACTTAATCTAATATTCAAATTAAATAGTCAAATTAATAGGAAATACAAAACAAAAACAAACCTTTTGTAAAACCGAACAAAACCTACAGCATCTCCTTATAATATCAGTAGAAGACAGTGTGATGACAGGCCGACGATATCGTGGTATGAATTATTCATCTATATTCTATACTTTCAACAAGCACGTTTCGCTATAGTGTAGTTTGGATATTTGCTTCATAGAAATGTATAACAACTTGCGTCTTAGATATAAGAGTTCCATCCTATTTCAAGATTTTGTCTAGATAAGAATATTGTATTTTTTTTTTCAAAAAAAACAACGTGGTGGGTTTGATTTCGAAATGTAATATTTTTTTATTTCATTTCCTCGTTCTTGTAACGAGACCAAGCGCGGCGTTGATTTCCACCATTCAACACGCATGTGTAGAACGATATTGTCTCATTGGAACGCAGTGTATTAGCATTAGGTACCCCGGTTCCCTTTGCCTACCCTGCTATGAACGAGGTATGGTCTATATAAACCATAGCATCTATATATATCATCTTTGTATATCATCTCATCATTTTCCTAGTTCCCGAATATCCTTTAGTGATTAATTTTAACTAAGCCGAACATAAAACAAGTAACCTTCTAAAAAAAGGTTTTATATCTATCATATTAATTAAAAAAAATTAAATTAAATTAGCTTCACGCTGTATCCCGCACACAGCAGGGTAGGCAGAGGGAACCTAGTGTTAAGACACTCCGTTGCCCACTTTCTGCCGAATTCTGGAGGATGAGGAGGAGGAGGAGGATTCTCTATCATATTAATAAAGTTTTAAAAATTATAATATGATCAGACTCCGAAACATTACCTCATTTTATCTTGTTTTTTTATCTCACATTACAGAGTAGGCAAATTTTACCTAGTATCAAGGCTAGATTTGAAAAAAAAACACAAAATATGTGTATGGGTAACAAAAGGTCCCTCTAGGCGTGAGGCTAAAAAAATAATAATAAATTACTTATGTCAACTTTGTCAATATTAATGAAATAAATATATATATTAAAATTTAATACGAACTAATATATATTAATATTAAATAGAATAGAATAGAAGATAAGTAGAAGAAGAGGTCGTATCGAACCGCAAACTAATTTTATATTTATAGTTATAAAATAATACTCCTAAGGGTTGTTTTCTTTCAATGGGGTTCCTATAAAACGGAAACTATATTGAAATGCTTTCAGCCAGACCGACATTTATGAATATTATTCTTACATCAAAGTGGGAAATACGATTGAGCTTTATGAAAAATTATGATCGAAAAAGCTTCGAGCTATCAAATAAAGTTACAAGTTTAAATTTTCTTTCGGAAAATATGCATTTAAAAATGGTTATTTTTCGACAGAAAATTACTTATTTTTTATTATTTTTGTATTTCATCTCCCAGTATTTCAACACTACATTTTATTTATTATACTAGGTTCCCAAATAGCTTCTGCCTACCCTGCTATATTCGAGATATAGTTGAAACTGAAAAAAAATCACCTTTCACATTCACTTTTGAATCGTCGAAGTTACAATCCTAGGGGAAGCCACCACTGTCATCTCCTGAATCGTCCAGGGTAATAAAAAAGGTTTTTAATTTTCACTCAATTTATAATGACATTTTAGAATTTTTGTTGTAGATTTTTTTTACTTAATTCCAAATTCCGACGCAAAAGCAGTGTGGGTAGATGAAATCTAGAAATCCAGTGTTATGAGCTTCTAGCTTGTTTTGAATTTTACTTCCTACATTGATAATATTATATTTTATATTATCAAAAATTACATTACGTCATTGTAAGATGCTATTTTTGATGATGACTAAGATGCCCTTTCGACGGAATTATATTATTTACCGTACCTACTTCGCGTATTTTTTATATGAGTTTAGTTACAGGAGACGTGGTCAGTGAAAATGCTGAAAAGAGAAAAACGAAATTAGTTTCTGTTCAATTTCTGTTATTGTGTTTTGTAAAGTGGTAGAACTCTACACCACGCTTTATCTCCTTATCAGCGCAAGGAAAGTCATATGAAAATAAGATATTCCCCCGTGAGGGAATCGAACCCAAAAGTGTTGCGTTTATAGTCAGATACTGTGCCGTTGAACCACGACAACCACTACCACGACTTCATATTATTTATTATCAAAGAAATTTTATTTATTATACGGCTAAAAGCTTAACTCAACTGAAATGTAAATCCCTTCAACAAAGTTATATTAGATAGTTTCGAAATAATTCAATAACAAACAAACAGTGGCTCTGAGAGCGTCACGGGCGTGACCAGAATGGTGAACGTGTCCAGAATATCCATTTCAGTCTAGACTTAGCCTATGTTTCATATTATTTACCTAGCTACTCGAAAATCCGATGACATTGTAGAATAGTTGTAAAGCGCAGACTGGCTGTATTTGCGAAAACTTTAGACTATCTTCTTTTTTATATTATTTCACATTGTAAATACAGATTTCAGCAGGACCTATTATTAGTATATTTTTCACTTTTCACCCAATTTCTGAGATAAACATGTCGCAGCTCTCTGTCTTGTTACCCGAGGAAGAAAATAAAAATAATTCATTTCCCGGAGTAGGAATCACATCCACCACCGTCGCGCTTACAGGCAGCCTTTGTGCCGTTGCACTACAGTAGCCTCAACGACTTTATTCCCATTTGAAGCAATATGCTTAGAGTGCATATTAAGTTTGTCAAGGACAACACTAAGTTTTGAGAAAAGTTATCAAATTACAATGTCATATTCCACCTTCAAATATTTTTGAAATATTTCAAAAATATTTGAAGTTAGATCGCTGTAACCAACAATACACTTTTTCAAATAACAGCAAGAAAACAAAAATACATAAATACATTACAAATATGATTTTAACTGTATATAGTTATATATTTTATATTTTTTGGATTTAAACTTACAATTTACTATCGATTTCAAAAATCAAAAAAATCAAATCAGCTTCACGCTGTATCCCGCACACAGCAGGGTAGGCAGAAAGAACCTAGTGTTAAGACACTCCCTACTTCTAAGACGTTCCCTACTTTCTGCCGAATTCTGGAGGCATTGCGTATTGAGTGGCAGAACTCAACGCCGCGCTTAACCTCGACACCAGAGCCAAGAAATGGAAATATAAATTTAAGTAAATATTTCATCTCCTCGAGTGGGAATCGAACCCACAACCAGTCGGTTTTACAGTCACACTTCGTGCCGCTGCGCCACGACTGGCCTATCGATTTCATATAGAAGATAATAATTTAAATACCAATATCGATTGAATATACATTAAATAACTTATCCCTCGCAAAGTAGAGCGGAGAGTATAAAAAAACCTCTAAATATCCGGTCGCGGTACGGCCTCCGTAAATTTATCAAATCCTTGAGTTATTCCCCCTTTGCTTAAATGTGTTTAGGGCTGTCAATTATGCTGTTTGAGAATTACGAAATTAATTATCATGAATTCAAACAATATTTGGCTATTAAACAAATTTGTATTTTTTATAGATTCTCTCTCATTTCCTACGGATTTGTGTGATGTGGGAACCTCTCACAATATGATCCCGTGTGTAACTAAAAGACACCTTCAAGTAGAGGTATCATCACTCTATTCTCGTCTATTGCATAACATAGGCCTCTCCAATGGCACGCCATTAATGTCGATTTTCAGCTATGATTGGTGAAGCGTGGTGTCCTCTCCAGATGGACAGGTAAGCTGAAGTGGCAATGGGCTGGCCATATTTGTCGATGACCTTAGTAGCAGTAAATGGTATTTTACTTTCTTTTAGCTGAGTCTATGAAATACGGGAACTTTGCAAATAAAAAAAAGAATTTTTTTACTTAGATGAGACAAAATAAAAATATTCTTAACATTCTATAGGTTGACCATGCGAATGGTGATGTGAAGTCAGCGTTTCATAAAGAGGAGATTGCAGTTGTGGTTTGGACTTGCGAGCCAAGTTAGAATCTGTCTATCGTGTCTTTTTAGTTTTTAGTTGTGACAGTTTGTGGGTTCGACTCTCACTCAAGGAAATGAAATATTGTATATATATTAATTTCTTCGTTCTAGTATCGAGGCAAAGCGCAGCATTGAGTTACACCATTTAACACGCAATGCCTCCAGAATTCGGCGGAAAGTGGGGAGCATTCCTCTCCTTTGCCTCATAATATTAGCTATATTACTGTATGAACTATACAATGTAAAGCTAAAAAAAGATATGTAAGCATAATATTTCCTTATATCGAGTTTAAAAAATGTGATAGCGGCGGAAAAATGTGTTAACGTGTGATTTATCTTTTTCCTTTTAAGAACCTTACAACCCTAAATGTCCCTGTCAGGGGTTGATAACGCTGCATCGAATCGACAGACCGGTGAATGAGCTAGTAGAAAGGGATTCAACTTTATTACCGTATATACGCTTTTGATATTGAACTTTATGTTTTCATACAGTTATAGGCGCGATCGGTACTGCCCTTTGTGGATGAGGTCTTAATAAAATAAGTAGGTATTACTATATGGGCGGCTTCGCCCTCTTACTCAAATTAAAATATATAAGAGTTGTGTTTCTTACACTTTGATAGTAGTTTTCCCTGGAAACTATTAATGTAACTACATATTAGACTTAAAATAAAGTGTAGTCTTCCTTCATTTTTGTCAATTCAGGTCTATTCTTCCTAGAATTGAGGTGTACAATTAAACAAAATCTTCAGCTTTAAAGTATACTTATATAACAATACGTTAGTGCATCTATTTACATAACTTTTCATAGTCATTTTATTAGCCTGCTTTATCCAGTATATAGCGCGGTAGGCAGAGAGAACCTAGTGACAAGACACTCCGTTCTTCGAATTCAAAATATTGTGGGTTGAGGTACAGAACTCAATTCACTTTAGAGAAAGCGTTCTGTAAAGTGAAGAATAGTATTTTTTTAGTTTCCCAAATCTGGAACGAAACTTCCACCTTAATATTTATGGAGGATTCACACTCTAGTTTCAGTCAGGATTCATTCTCGGTCCTTTTACAGTCTGTTAAAAATATTCTTATATGAAACATACAAGAATATTTCTTATACAAAAACATGTGACCCTTTACATATAAATATATCCCCTATAGCAGTGTTTCATAATCTTTTTTGAGCCATGCCCCACCTTAACCTTTCTAAAATGTTTAATGCCCCCTAATTAATTATAAAAATGAAATCAAATACTTATCAATTTACGGTAATTATTTAAGATTTTTTTTGTTAAATTTGGCACTGATAACCGACTAGACCTTTGCATTGCGTATAATGGGTCGAAGCGAAAGAGTTAAAGTTGCACCGAGTTCATTTTTGAATAGCCCCCGTAACTATCAAATTGCCCCCTAGTTGGACGTGGGCCCCACGTTGGGAAACACTGCCCTATAGGCATATAAGTTTAACTAGAAAATGTTCAAGATTCCATATAAAAATCACATATTATTTTAAAATATTTGCAACGACGATAGCAACGACAAGATAGGCTACGTAGTAATAATAAAATCATCTTATGTACGTATGTACGTACGTAGATAATGGCAGGTAGACGTACCTTGTGCAATAATAAGCGCAGCCACAGCATCCTTAGCTGGAACGTAATCAGTTTATTAAAGGAAATTGATTTTCTTAGAGACTCGAGGCGTCGTCGTCTTGAAATATTCATAGTAAATTCATAAGGTTTCGCTTTTTAATTTAAAATAAACTTTAATATATTTTTTATTAGATTTTATATTATGAATAATAACGATCTATCAATAAATATTTAATTTTGAATAATCTATATTTAATTTTATTATTGTTTATATTTAATATTTTTAAAGTGTTATTTTTTCACAAGAAAGAAATATATTTTTTGTTTTGTTTTAGAAAACTTAAAAATTTTAACGGAGGGAGAATCAAACCCGCTTTTCTTGGGAACTGTTCAAACGTATCATCAGCGCCAATCTAACCACTAAGCCATACGTTATCTAGCTTACGTAATCTCTGTAGGGCGATTTTTTAATGAAAAGACAAGGCAAACGAGCGTAAGAGTCACCAAATGGTAAATGATCACCGCCGCCCACGACCCCGTGTAACACCAGAGGAGTTACAGGTGCTTGCCGATCTTTAAGGTGGAGATAGATGCGCTTTTTGAAGGTACCCAAGTCGTAACGAACTGGAAACACTGCCACAGGTAAGCCATTGCACATTTGGGTGGCGCTTGGAAAGAGGCTCTTAGAAACCGCACAGTGCCACGTATCCAGATGATGATGTTTTAACTTCTATTATTACTTAACACCATTGTGACATTACTCGGACCTGTCTTACGTCACATTTCAATAAAATTATGTCAAAAACTCTACGACCTTGTTTATGTTTTAAGTGTTTTGATTACCTTGATGTGGCTCGCCAAAACACGCATGTTTCGTCAAACTGTACAATTGACATATTTTCTCTGTGTCTACTCAATGTAAAGCATTTAAAGAGTCATTCGTAATGGTCATTAGTAATCATATGTAATAGTCGTGGGTTCGATTTAAACATGAGCAATTTACCTTGCGACATAAAGTGCGACGTAGACCAATAGCTGGTAAGTAAGGGAAAGCGTGTATGGTATGTATCATGAAATGCAAAATTTTAATTAATATTGTATAAACATATTTGATTTCTTCAGATATAATTCACAATAATATGTTTTCAAACTTAAATTGGATTTAATGATGCGTGTTTGATTAATGCAGATAGAACTTAGAGTTAAGAGACTTCGTTCCACGTTTTCTGACTAATTTACGTAATATTGCGTGCTATGTGGCAGCGCTCAACGCCCTGCCTCGTCTACTAGAGCGAGAGATTGAAAATAATACTCCAATGTGGATTGAACTTACAACCGTCACAATTACAGTCCCACTGCGCTACGAGCACCTCACCTTACACCCGATTATTCTAACTGAATTATCCTAATATCTCCCTCCTCACTTAATCAATATCTTAATTTAATCACGGCACGTCTACTGTTAAGTGCATTAAAGAGCATTAGAGCTAAGTCAGCAAGTGTCAAAGAATTTGAACCAAGATGCCTTCCACGATATAAGTATATACCTATACATTATAGTACAAAACCCATTAAAGTAAATATTTATATTCATAAATATTTTTTTCCCCGAATTTGAATTTGATACCGTTTTAGTGCAGCAGCACAGCGTCTGATTGTAGACGTGGCGGTTTGGGGTGCGATTTCCGCTTGTGGAAGTGAATTATTTTCATTTCCTCGCTCTAATAAACAGACAATGGCTTGAGAGAAAGCTGTTTGGTGAGGTAGGTCATATTTTAGATCACTTCTAAAATATGACGTACCTTACAACAAAGAATCACAAATCAGCTTCACGCTGTATCCCTCACACAGTAGGCAGATGGGAACCTAGTGTTAAGACACTCCGTTCCCCACTTTCCGCCGAATTCTGGAGGCATTGCGTGCTGAGGGGCGGAATTCAACGCCGCGCTTTGCCTCGACACCAGAGTGAAGTAATGAAAATATAAATGTAAATTAATATTTCACTTCCTCTAATGGGGATCGAACCCACAACCAGTCGATTTTTCAGTCATGCTTTGTGCCTCTGCGCCACGACCGGCCTCACAACAAAGAATCATTAAAATCCATTTCACAATTGGCGGAGAAATCGCATAACGAACATACATACAGTCGAATCCTCTTCTTTGTAAAGTCGTTTGAAAATATAATAAAATAAACATATACAAAGAAATATTTAGATAATACAACGTCCATACAAAAATGTCGGATTTTATCACTAAAATGAAGATGGAGGAGGATCTCTTGTTTAAACAGGCCCTCGGAATGTTAAATAGATTATTTTAACTCAAGATAAGCCGATTAATAGCTCTCCTAAGCTAAACCTATTATTTGATACAAAAATAAATCAATCTTCGCTGGCAAAATGTCTTTACGTCTTTGTTCTAACTAAGACATTTTTCCTTTGTTTATTTAAATATGGCCGTCGCTATAGAAGTATAAACATCTAAATTACTAAAGCTCTTATGATTTGTTTTCTTTTTAGCGTCACGCAGTATCCTGCAGCAGCAGGGTTGGTAGAGGGAACCTACTGTTAAGTCACTCCGTTCTCCATTTCAAGGCCATTCAGAGACCAGTCATGGCGCAGGGGCATAAAGTGTGTCTGTAAATGTGACAGATTGTGGGTTCGATTCCACTCAAGGAAATAAAAAAGGAAATATTTAATGTTTTCATTTTTTTTCACCACTCAACACGCAATGCCTCCAGAGTTCGATGGTAAATGGGCGGCGGACGGATTGTGTATGATATGTGTCAAATATTTTTAGCTTTTTTTAATGCAGACAGAAAGAGACATAAAGACTCCAAGCTATCTCCAATTTTGGGTTCGATTCCCACTCGAGGAAATGAAATATCTTCTTCGCTCTGGTGTCGGGATAACCAGTTGCACTGAATCTTTTCTGAGCTTCAAGAAATTAATAAACATACTCATATTATATGCGTTGATTATTTCTGGAAAATTAAAAATTAAATCAGCTTCACGCTGTATCCCGCACACAGCAGGGTAGGCAGAGGGAACCTAGTGTTAAGACACTCCGTTCCCCACTTTCTGCCGAATTCTGGAGGCATTGCGTGTTGAGTGGCAGAACTCAACGCCGCGCTTAACCTCGACACCAGAGCGAAGAAATGGAAATATAAATTTAAGTAAATATTTCATCTCCTCGAGTGGGGATCGAACCCACAACCAGTCGGTTTTGCAGTCACACCTCGTGCCGCTGCGCCACGACCGGCCTCAAATTTTTCTTTGGCTTTCTGGAAATGTCTATAAATAATCTACATTCACAATTTAACCCGTAATCAGTTGTACTTACATTCCTTTCACAGTAACGTTTTATAACAACCATAGTCTTCGCCCGCAACTTTGTTTGGTTGGATTAAAAAGGTAAAGAAAAAAATCCTTATTAATCCCCTACACTCCACTTACATACCAAATTTTAACTTGCTATAAATCCAGTCGTTGGCTCTAAGCGGAAACATCTTATATATAGCTTTAATAGTTAAAATTAAAATATGTTTTACTTTTTGACCATTCGATTTTGGTTCAAATTCTTTTAAGGGAAATGACGTCGCCCTCTTGTATACAATTATTTATATACTAATCTAAATTGATTCGTGTTCTAATATCACTATTATTTTAAAATCACATTAAAACTTGAACTAAAGTTTCAGCCAATTCAAATAAACAGCTGTCATTTACTTCAATTTTCTTATTTGCGATAACTTATTTCTAATATCTAAAATGTTAAGGTAAGTTTACTAAAATATAATAGTATTAATAGTAAATCTGCATTTTAATCGGTTAAGCAATTTCTGAGATTAGTATATACAAAGTACAAACAAACAATTTTCTTATTAATCTTCCATGTACAGACTGCGATCAAAGACTGACTGAAAACGATATTATTAGATTTCTTTAGTCTAATGAAATAAACTGTTGCGTTTGTGTAGATTATCATTAGTTTTCCTCCATGATGAGACAATATCATATATCTACAGAGAATTCCCAACAGATTTCTAAACATTTCGTGAGTCAATGAATGGCGGAACTCAACGCCGCTTCTGACGATTACTTTTGAGTAGGAAATTGTTATGCATGTGAACGCTATTGTAACAAGATTCTAAATACTCAACCGTCGTGAACGATTATCAGAAGAGAACACAATTGGCAAAGCTCTTGCTATTCCAGGAATTGCATTCGATAGAAACACATTTAGAAGCCAGCTCGAGCCGATACGGTGACCGTCACTTAATTTCTCCTTTGACTAGATGCTTGGTTTTTTTTATTTTCGACAAAAAACATACATTAATACAACAGCATTGTTGTATGTGGAAAGCAGATATAGAATTTTCTTTATATTACGTTGTTTTTGAATTATTACAATTTTATTCAATTTCTAAAATATTTGTTTCCATAATGTCTCAAGTATAAAAGAACTTGCTCTGGTGTCAAAGCAGGGGGCGGCGTTGAGTCCCGCCACTCAACACGCAATGCCTCCGGTATTCAGCGGAAAATGGGAAACGGAGTGTCTTAGCACTGGATTCCCTGTGTGGTGTGGAATACAACGTGAAGCCAACTAAAATATCATACGACACGGTGACATTGAATGTAAACGCAATGGTGTTAGATTCGAAATCCACTAGGGAGAATGAGTATATATAAATTATGCTCAACTCCTCATCCTTGCAAGCCAAAGCGCGGCGTTGAGTTCCACCTTTTAAAAAAATTCACCCTATCTAGCCTGCTGAAAAAACTTACAACTGATAGACAATAAAAAAATTGTCTTTTTTTGTAGCCTAATTTGCATAATAATAACGACTCCCTTTATATGTAGGTTATAGTAGTTATAATACAGACATCAATATTCCATCCCATATCAAATTCACATCAAATCAACTGTGCCAAATCCTGCCATTTGGCTGTTCCACAGAGTCTGTTATAACCATATATGGAGATTTATGTCTGAAATAATATTTTATCGCCGTATCACGTGACATTGTTATTTGTAGATCATATAGGGGCATTGCATAAATGCTATAGAAATTTGAATTGAGAATTTTTTTCGTTCTTGGGAAAAGATATAGATATTTCATTTTGAAACGAAGAGACCCGTATTTACTACACTCTCAACTCTGAGATCGATCTTGAAATGCCGTCTTAATATTTCACGAATGAAAACGGGATTTCAAGATCGATCTCAGGGTTGAGAACGACTTATATATACATATCTTACAAACATATCACGTTGCACCGTTCCCAGAGGCGGTTCCCGGACCGGACCAAAAACACTGAAGAAGACCAAAAATTATCGTCGATAGGCGGAGAGAATAGGCTTTCATGACGGTATTTTCTCCAATTTCCACCCGAATTATAGACACTGAATGGTGAGTGACAAAACTTAACGACGTGTTTACTCTTACTTGAGCAAAAAAAAGAAAGCAATTCCTTTTTCCACAATATTTTATTGTTGAAACACACAAAGAACATAGAGAACAAATTCCCAATAAAAATATTAACATGGCACCCTTCCATCAACTGTATAGTTGATCGAAGATTGCACCACTTTATTAATTTTAAAACCATTTCATATTTCTATTTTGCTTTTACTCTACATAATTAAACGAAATTACAAGTTTATTTAATACTTTCTATAGAAATCAAGAGATATCTTCGATATTTTTCAAATCAATGTTTATTATACATTATAATATAATGAACATAACATTCACGCGTGAGCACATTATCTTAGAAAAAATAAATCTTTTGTAGCTAGAAGCTTCATATTCAATCTTATAACCTATACTATAAAGCATAACATAATCAAAATCGGTTTAGTCAGAAGCGAGACGAAAGAATTGGCAACGCGTGCGCAGATGACCAGACAATTTAGACCACCAGCACCGACCACGACAAAAAATGGTCCAGTTTTTGTAAGGTAAGAAATATGTTAATTTAAAAATTATTATTGATAGCTCTTATAGCGCAGTAGATGTGACTGTCAATGTGTTACGCGAAGGTAAATGTCAGTTGAATTCATATTCAATTGACATTACGTGTGTACGTATAATTTTGCATTGCATTATTGTTAATTGAACAGAGTGTCTTTACACTAGGTTCCCAGGTTCCCTCTGTCTACTCTGCTTTGTGCGGGATACAGCGTGACGATATTTGCATTAGAGACTCAGTGGAGGTGAGCATTATTACGTTTTTAAAGAGACGCTACTCTGAGCGTCACTTTAATCTTTTCAACGTAGACGAGAGAGAATTAAATTTAGGTGATTTGAGAAGAATTCCTCTTAAAGATCATGAAAACTAAAACTAAATAAAATAAGCTTCACGGTTTAGGTATCCCGCATATAACAATTAAATTTCAATTACAAAATCGACATAAATTAAAGCATTTTGCACTAATAAAACAAAATATATGTATTTGTTTTTTTCTTGCTTTATTGCCATTTTCATTTCAGTAAATAACTCAGTATAAAAAACAAAAAGGGACAAATACTATATAAAAGTTACAGGTGATTCAATAAAGATATACAATGGGAGAAATACCAACAGTGAAAAATGTAACATTTATAACATGCACATGGCGCAGTAGAACGACGTCTTCCTGTAAACGCGATGATTATAAGTTCTGTCCTAGCTCGAAGTATCTTGATTGAACATTAATAATCTTTATATATTATAAAATTTTATTTGGAACCATTTCTTGTTTTTACTAAATCCAAAAATTTCACGCTGTATCCCACATACAGCAGGGTAGGCGAAAGTAACCTAATATTGGGACACTCCATATAGAACTGTCTGACAAACGGCAAGACATTCCGTATTGAATAGCGTAAATAAACACAGACAAAATTTCTAACCAGAGTTTGTAATTAAAAATAATAGATTACCCCGAGCGGGAATCGAACTCACAACCATCGTAACAATCAGACGTCCGTGCCGCTACACCACGATATTACTATTCAGACGAATTATCTACATTTGTAGCGAACTAAAGTAAAATAGCAAGCTGCATTACGTACAGCTGCAATATATCGCATCGTATTAGCGTCTAAAGATATTAATTTACCCGACTCATAACCACCCCTCGCTAGGGGTGGGTGAAATGGACATTTTAATTCAAACTTGTATTAGTATGAGCTTTATGTTATTATAGTTACAGTAAAAACAAGTTTATTTAGACATAAGTGTATAAAGGTTTTTTGTCACTTTTACAGATTTTTTTACAGCGACGGTTGTAGGTTCTATTCTCACTCGGAGGAATGAATTATATTCATTTTCTCACGAAGGAAACGAAACAAAACGCTGGCGCACTCAACACAGAATGTCTCGAAAATTAGGTGGAAAATGGGACAAGGAAAATCTTAATACTACGTTGCTACTTCGCATTCAGCTATATACTGGATAGAACGTAAAGCTAATACGTAGGTGCTTGAACACATAGTTTGGTATGTGTTATCTTTATTTGAAAGAGTATGTACTACTGCTGCATTCGGAGCTTTCTCGGTCACTCAAAGTGTTATTAACGTTCTTAAAGTGTTATTCCACACTTAGGAAAGAAAAATTTTTTTTGGAAAACGTATACAAAATTTGAGCGTAGCGTGATTTGAACCCGCGCATTTTAGAAACCGTCCAAGTGCTCTGACTAAGCCATACGTTCTCATCTTACTACGTCGAAATGTTTATACACTTGTTGCAGTTATTTATGTTGTTAGCATCATGTTGTGTGGAGATTTATACAGATTTTCTACTATTCAAAGATAATTACTCAGAACAGACTACATAAAATATATCAAGAGTCAAATGTCATTTTTAATTATTTTCTTTTAACTATGCGAGCGAAGTCGCATGTAACTACTAGTGTGAACATAAATCAATATATATATTTTAACGTAAATCCCGACAACAAAAGCGAAAACGTTGCAAAAATACTTTATTAATATTGATATTAATAAATAGAATCCGCCATTTACAATACAAGCCCTCGCGGGGGTGAACTGAATAATATGCAACATATTTCAAAAAACAATTTAAGTCCATTTGCAAATATTACATTATTAAGTATTTTATATTTTGTTTTACTATTTGTATACGAGGCCAGTCGCGGCACAGGGGCACAAAGTACGACTGTAAAACCGACTGGTTGTGGGTTCGATCACCACTCGAGGAGATGAAATATTTACTTAAATTTATATTTCCATTTCTTAGCTCTGGTGTCGAGGTAAAGCGCGGCGTTGAGTTCTGCCACTTAACACGCAATGCCTCCAGAATTCAGCGGAAAGTGGGGAACGGAGTGTCTTAACACGTAGTTCCCTCTGCCTACTCTGCTCTGAGCGGGATACAGCGTGAAGCTGATTTCCTCCGTGTGTCTTTCTTCTCTCTTTTCACGTGATTTCGATTTGTTATATTTAGTATACTGACGCCGGTCGTGGCTCAGGGGCGTAAGCGTGCGACTGTGAACACGCCAGGTTGTGGATTTGATTCCCGCTCGAGGAATGAATATTTTCATTTTCTCGCTCTAATAATGTGGTAAAACGCGACTTTGAGTTCCGCCTCTCAACACGCAATGCCACGAGAATTTGTCGGAAAATGGGAAACGGAAATGTCTTAAAAAGAACAGAGTGTCTTTACACTAGGTTCCCAGGTTCCCTCTGCCTACCTCCCTCTGTGCGGGATACAGCGTGAAGGTAAGAAAAATATATAGTAGTTTTTACTGGGGGCTTCGCCCTCGTGGTCGTATGGAAAGACTGTAAATATAACACACAGTGAATACCATAAAAAATACAAATAATAATAGCGTTCTCCCCCACGTTCCTTACAAGTATAAAGTTTCGCGCAAGATTTTGATATGGAGGAGCCGCGTGCCGCTGAGTAAATCCAATTTTTAATAAACTTGCTGTACTCTGTTATACGAGTATGTAGGGTGACTTCCCTAAGACCTTTGCATTAGGGTAGTTGTACTTTTTTTAATACTAAAATTTGACACAAATCTGAAAGTCCAAATTAATTGGTTTATATGTTTTTAGGGTTATTGTGGCTTAAAATATGGAGCCTTTATAGGATCGCTTCATTGTCCATTTATCTTTCTGTCCGTCTGTCAAGGCCATTTTTTCAAGACGTATCAAGATAAAATTTATATTAAATATCCAAGCCTACACTCTTTTGAAGTAAGGAAAAATTTAAAATTTTAAGAAGATATTTCATCTAATCAATTTATTTAAAATTTAATTATTATTGATATATTGTCGATACATGTATTTTTAAGTATATTTTTACTATTTTACTTTCGTTTACGATTTCCAGCTTTTATATTTTCTTGTCACCCTCCAACGACCCTAACAAAATACTATTATTGTTTACGTTACTACGAGATTATACGCGACGGATACACCGCATACTTTACTTTACACAAGCCCCTCAATTCTCATAGAAACAAATAACCTAATAATATAACCAGATATGTCCCTTAGAACTTTATTGGATGATGTTTCTTCAAAATATGTGGCGATAAGAGGAAAATATAAGGTATGGTTACTTTCAACCCTTTGTGTCATTTTTGTGTTGAAAATGATTTTTTGCTAAAAAAATAAAAGATAGATTTTAATGTAAATTGAATGATTTCTTAAATTATTGATTGATTTATTAGATTATGTACTAGCTATTGTTGTTTACGGTTGTTTATAGTTCAATCCTAATCGGGGGAATTAATTATTTTTATTTCCTCACTATAGGTACTAAGAATTCCGTCACTCAACACGCAATCACACTCCGTTCCCTCTGCCTACCCTGCTTTGCGCGGGATACAACGTGAAGCTGATTCATATAACATATTGCATCTGAATGAGCAGAGTGAAGAAAAAATGGCATTTTAATAAATAGTCTCTGGGTGTCTGTAAAATAGCAACAGATAATAAATAGAGAATAAATAATAAATAGGTATAATGACGTTGTGAAAATTTAAACGTATGTAATCACTAAGCGCAATAGCACGCAGCGTGCTAATTACTGTATTGTGTACTGAGCGACGAATTATGCTTTACCACACTGTCGCCTAAAAGTATTTAGAAAATTGATTCTACTAAAGTAATATGTAAATTGAATATGATAATATTTTATTAACTAAAGACACAACAAGATCCACAGTATTTGGTATTTTTTTAATTTCACGCTGCATTCCGCATATAGAAGGAATTTAACTGAAAAGTTCCCCACTTCCCCACTCCATTCCTCTGGTTCCCCAATTTCTGCCCAATTTCCACTTTGTTCATTACACAACATCACTACTCTCTCCGCTTTCACATACAACACGAAAGCATTAGGATCACTTTAGCTTAGTTAAAACCATTTATGTAGAGACCACGTAGAGGTATCAAGCTGAAATCAATATCAAATATATATAGAGATCTACGGTCCCTTAAACTTTAGAGCACTAAAAAGCCAAGCTTCTAAGTAAAGGCAATCAAAAGATATGAGCATTTATGTATTGTTATCAAAATTGGCATGAGGTGAGAATGTATTCAAGTGACAATATATAGATATTTCAAAAATCATTACAAATTTATAATTTTCTTCATTTTATACAATATGAATGCCTACGCCCGCAAACTTCAAGTCAAGTTCTATAACTGAAATCAGAAAAATATACTTTCCATTGACCTACAACACTGAAATCAGCACGGAACCGTCGGTAGACGAGTCTGACTAGCACTTGACTGTTTTTTTTTAATATTTAACTAATACTTAGATACATATAAAGTCAGTAATCCGTATCATAAAATATTTTTAATACAGTAAGGATCTTTAGAAAAAAAAAGAGCAAGCCATAGTGTGTACTCTACCTCTACTCATATACAAAAGCTCATTTTAGTGCCGAAACAAGTTCTAATTGCCCGCCATTACAGGTCGACTTTAGCCTAAATTTGCATAGATTTACGTAAACCGAGCCCGCGAAACTCCCCCGGTCCGGCCCGGACACACCGGTGATATTTTTAATTGCATGTCCAATTGCCGATTAGCTTTGAAACTGAGCGACGGTTGTAGGTTCGATTTCGAGTCAGTTAAAATGAATCAATTTCATTTTCACGGCCTGAAAACAAAACGTAGCGTAACGTACTGAAAACAAATCGGACCTGCGGTAGCGGCCACAACAGCACACGCAATGTCTTGAAAATTAGATGGTACATGGAGGACGGAGTGTCGTAATATTAGGTTCCCACTGCCTACCCTGCTAGAAATGTGTACAGGATACACCGTGAAGTTAAAAGTTATTTATCTATTAAATGAACCAATTATATTTGAATGAAAATACCACCTCTCTTTTAAAAATCGGCTAAAAATCATACGTGCAACCTCATATGTAGATTAGAAACGAAAAGTACAACTTACAGCAATCCAATTTGAAACTGGCCACACAAACTGCCAGCCCGCCACCATCTTTACTGGAATCTACACATAACACTGCCTTTTAAGCCACGATTGGACTTTGTCCAAAACGAGGATGTAGAATATGGAAAATCTGCGTCAGCAGTTTTGTATTATAAACTTTATTTATCTAGTATCTTTATAGTATTTTTATCTATCTATTAATATAGTAAGGAGCTCAATTCTGTATCTTGAATACAGAAAATAGATCTCAGAGTCTTTATACAAATAACAAAAAGAGTTGCGGAATGCAACAAATACTAAAATATATACTTATTTAGAAAACATATAAAAATTTGTCCTTAACGAGACTCGAACCCGCGCCTCCTGGTTGAAATCTTTATACGTTTTCTAAATAAGTATTTTTCTTTCTTAAGTGTGGAATAACACTTCAAAAAAATTTTAAAATACTAAAATATATACCTAAATAAACTAAAAAAACCTAACTAAACTCGCGACTTTGTTAAGGCTTTAAAAGAAAGTCCCATTTTTCCGTTCCCATAGGAATTTTGACAAGTTCTCTTTTAGTTTTCTCCTACACTTCCTAATAGACCTACATGCCAAATTTCAACTTTCTAAGCCCAGTTTCGTGTAGGTATACGGAGACGGTACAGTAGAGATTTATTATATACTTACAAAAAAAATCAGCTTCACGCTGTATCCCGCATACAGCAAAGTAGGCAGAGAAAACCTAGTGTTAAAACACTCCGTTCCCCACTTTGCGTCGAATTTTTCGTGGCATTACATGTTGAGTGGAGGAGCTCAGCCCCGGGCTTTCGTCTTGTTGCCAGAGCAAAAAATTTTTTAATATTAATAAATAATAATTCATTCCTCGAGCGGGGATCGAAATCACAACCGACGCAATACAACCACACCCTTGCACCCCTGCGCCACGACGGCCCCATAGACTTGTAGATATCACCACATTCCCACCATATCTAGGAACATAGAATCCTTGGTAGCAATTTGGCAGAACGCTAAATAGGGCAGGAGTAAAGTCGCCAGATGAACTTATCTTAACACGAGTTGGCTCGCTTCTGCCTTCATTCATGATACATTTGTATGATACACGGGAAATATTGTAGTGTAGGAAAGTTGGCAGGTTTCGGGCTCGAGACCTTTAGATTTGTTTGTTTTTTTTTACTTTACGGTGCATCCCGCATATAGACGTAAACGGGTACATAGCGGGAACCCACGATGCATTTTTCGAGATATTTCATGTTGAACGGTGGAACACAATTATAATGATATTAATATTTTCCCCCCGAATGGAAATAGAACCTAGATCCCTCACAGATACACATTTTTAAGCTGTAGAATGGTTATTTTTTGCCGCCCTTACTTCTTATTATTGTTACAATGTAACAAATTAGTTTGAAATTGCAGGAGAAATCTTTATGTGGATATGTTCTAAACAAATTAAGGTAACGTGATGTCCATAAGCAATAATCATAAATAATAGATAAACACTAAATATTTTAAAGTGAAAAGTATCCTCATTATTGCACTTATTTTATTCTATATTTTTCAGCTCCACACTGTATTCCGCAAATAGCAGGGTAGGCAGAGGGAACCTGGTGTTAAGACTTAGGAACTCAAAGCCGCGCTTTGCTTCGTTAGCTAGGAAATGAAAATATTATGTTTATTTTCAGTTTTCTCAGATAGGAAAAACTTCAAGCTATATCCAAATTAAATAAACATTCTGCAAATTCTATTTTCGCAGAAACGAAAAAAGACTCCATACTAATTTATATTTTATATGGTTCTAGCATATTTTTTTTGTCTTTTACAATATGGCTTTAGAAATTAATGTATTTTTAAACTAAATCATTATAACAAATGTCTATAATTTCTAATGATAATAATTAACAAGTTTTGGTCAAAAATAGAAATTATTCCAGACATTTGTAAACCTTTACTTTTTTTTACGGATACAAATCTATCTACGATGGCGAGAAATATGTTACCCTATAAGTACCACACGCGGTCATACTCATTTCTTCATCTAGTATTGATTAAAAGTAAGAAAAAAAGTGATTAACTATATAAAAAAATACTAGATCAAATTCAATGTGTAATCACCTGTATCACCACGTGTGTTTATGTGTAAGTGTAATTTAGGACTTGGGTATGTGAATACATGTATGGTTCATCAGTTGTTTTTCCCCATTTCTATTTTGCAGTCCTTCAACGCACTTAGTTTCATATGATTATGTTTGGAATACTTAAATTTTCCGCGTAGATCTATGAATAATTTACTTAGTGATATTTTTTTTTTTACAAATTCCGAGTTAAGTTTCCGACGAATATGTCGAAATATTGCTTATAGATTATCGATATCGACAGTTATCGATTATTGTCTATCGATTGTTCATTTAATTAATGCTTATTATCGATTAGTTGTTAATAATAAAATAAAAATAAATCAAATCAGCTTCACGCTGTATCCCGCACACTGCAGGGTAGGCAGAGGGAACTTAGTGTTAAGACACTCCGTTCCCCACTTTCTGCCGAATTCTGGAGGCATTGCGTGTTGAGTGTCAGAACTCAACGCCGCGCTTAGCCTCGACACCAGAGCGAAGAAATGGAATTATAAATTTAAGTAAATATTTCATTTCCTCGAGTGGGGATCGAACCCACAACCAGTCGATTTTACAGTCACACTGGCCTAATTATGCATATTATTTATTACCGATTACTGATAATAAAAAAAAATCTGCTTCACACTGTACCCCGCACACTGCAGGGTAAGCAAAAAACGTTCCCCACTTTCCGCCGAATTCTGAAGGCATTACGTGTTGAGTTGCGGAACTCAATTTAATTTCCTCAAGTGTAGCTCGAACTCACAACCGGTCGCGATTACAGTCACACTTCGTGCCGCTGCGCCTCTACTAGCCTCAAAAAAGTGTTTTGTTTCTAAAATTTCAAAATTATAAATCAAATTTCATTTTTTATTGTTTTTCATTTTTTACTTACTTTTGTTTTTTTTTATTCATTGTGATTTTTACGGTTAAACACCGTTCTACTTTCTTATTAAATATCTCGAAAATTACTTATGGGATGTCTCTTTTTATTACTAAAGCAAGAATATGTCAATGTGTATATATTATCTAAAATTAAAATAAAACAACAAATAGTTTATTTAATCGTTATAATTATAAAAACCTACAATTATATAATAGCTAAAAATACAAGGCACGATATCGAATATGATTTTAGACATGTTTAAGTCTATTCTACCAGCCACACAGGGATGTCAATTGACAATTACCATTTTATTAAAATTAATAATAAGATAAGATAAAAAATATATATTTATTTAAATATGAAATCAAGTTTTTCATATATTTAATAAAAATGTCACATCCCTATTCATAAAAACCACATTACAATTACTACACCCACTTGAAAAAAAATACACAAACATAAAGCATAATAATATTATTATTTATTAAAACATACACAAAAAAAGCAACTTTAGGCTTTATGTAGAAAAAACAAAATATTACAATTGAACACTCTTTCTCGATCTTCTAGGGGTTTGAACATCTACATTCACTTCTTGCAACTTCTTTCTACTTGTATCTTCTTCGTTTGGCACTTGGATACTTTTACGTCTACTTCTTGTCATAATTGGACTACCTTCGAAAGCTTCTTGTCTTGTCAATTTAGATTTCCTTCTTGATTTGTTCTCTTTTTCTTCTGTGTCCATAGAAGATAGTCCACTATCTGCATTATGATCTTCGTTGGCTTCTTTTTCGAGCTTTTGTATATCTTTTATAGTTTCTTGTATGTCTTGATCGGATTCGTTAAAGAGGACCACTTTTATTGATTTTTTTGATGATTTCATGTTTGATTTTAGTATGCTTCGGGATGGTGTAGCAGTTAAGTTGATAGGCGTTAGAGGTGTGGGATCCTATAAATAGAAAGTACATATACTATAGTAGGCTTGAGACTTTCGTGACGCAGGGGCTCAAGTGTAACACTCTAAACTCAACAATAGTGGGTTCGATTTCCAATCGGAGGAAGTGGAATATTTATTATTTTTATTTCACTTGCCTTAATTCGTCACAAAATGGTTAACGGTAGTATCTATATAGGGGTGTCCTAATACTAAATAGATTCCCAGATTCCCTCTGCCTACCCTGCTATGCTCGGGATACAACGTAAAACTAAGAAAATATACATATCTTAGTTTCTATATGCTTACAAATGTGCGGGTTCCAAATTAAATGCAACCAAAATTCCAACATTAGTAGTTCAAAATACTTCCATATAACGATTACATTGTCATTATTTTTTTTATAATATACAAAAAAGCACAACTTTTCCTTTTGTCAGATCATTTACATCTTAACAAAAAAAATGCTAAAAAAACTTTATACATTATTTAAGCAAGCGTGACCAGCATGTTTGTAAAGTTCACAGATAATTAATGAGGCTTGAATGATAATGATATTAAAATGTGTGATTGATTAAAATGTCAATTTTTATACACGCTGCATATGCACGCTTATTGCACGCTGTATCCCGTACATGCCAGGGTAGAAAAAGGGAAACTGGGAACCTAGTGTTTAGACAATCTATTTCAATTATGACACTTCCTTTCCACATTTTCTGCCGAATTCAAGATGCATTGCGCGTGGGGATTCTCACTTAAAAGATCATATCTATTTTGAGCAATTTTAAAGTGTTATTCCACACTTAGGAGGCGTGGGGCGCAAAGTGTAACTGTACATGAGACCGGTTGCGAGTTCGATCCCCACTCGAGGAAATTGAATGTTTATTTAAATTTATATTTCTATTTCTTCACTCTGGTATCGAGGCAAAGCGCGGCATTGAGTTCCACTCAACACGCAATGCCTCCAGAATTCGGCGGAAAGTAGCCCCACCCTGCTGTGTGTGGGATACAGCGTGAAGCTGATTTAATTTAAATACTAAATCTTAAGAAAATTTGATAAAATCCAGCAGTGAAATGTGCATTTAAACGGGTTGAGCTATTTCTGAAATAAGCGTACACAAAAGCATAGACAAACATACAAAAAATAAAAATATTGTTTTCGGTTCTATTACATTAGTGACCCTACAATAGATTTTCTCCTATATCTTCAAAGTACAGACAGCTATACAATTTTAATTTTTATCATATGTATATATTATTTTATATACTTTATATATAATTTTTTAGATAGTTATTATTACTTACATTAAAAACTTCGTTCTCTACATTCTTCCCAATGAGTGAAGCGCGAAGCATGGCGTATGATGCAGCGCTCTGACATATATGTATTATACAAATTAGCTTTGGTTAACTATTATATGATTATTAATATGTTTATAATGAAATAGTGATGCGGGTTCAAATCCAACTTGGAGGAAAGATTTCATACAAGCTTTTTTGTCATTTACTTACGTAAAGCGTTATAAAGCATGAAAATGAATGGATAGTAGATAATGGAGTGTTAGTAGAGTTAGTGTTACTTTTAAAGCCTTTTTTTCGGTTTGGAGGCACTTATATATATTTTTATTTTAGCATTAGCACTGTATGTATGTTAAGACACTTCTATTTACCACTTTCAGTAGAATTCCTGAGGCACTGCTTGTTATATGGCGGAACTCAACGCTGCTTTGCTTCGTTACCAAAACGAGAAAATGAAAATATTAAATATTTCATTTCTCGAAGTAGGAATCGAACCCACAATCGTCATATTTGTAGTCGCACGTTTGCACCACTTCGCTATAAGGGCCTCAAATTTTAAACATCGTTAAAAATTACATACGCTGAGCGGCGGAATTCTACGCAGCACTTTGTCAACACAACCAACACATTTACAGTGAGATGCTGTCTAATTACAAAAAAATGGCTTATCATCTGATCTTTCACATGATGATTAGTACATATATAACTAACTATAGTTTTAAATTGCAAAAAAAAATATTAACATTATTTATATTAAATACCTTTGAAGCTGATGCCTTCTTAGCTTCACTAGACAACACGGCTTTCAATAAACTCGGCTTTACCAACGGAGTAACCGGCCTAGGTGACTTCACCGGTGACTGTATACTGAAGAAACCAGCTTCAAATGTCTTTTGATCTTTTTGATTCTTTTGGTCATTTTCTTCTTGTCGTTGTTCTTCGATTGGCGTTTGGTCTGACTGTTCTTTCTTTGCTTTTCTTGCCGCTGTGAAAAATAGGTAAATTATTTGTCATTATATATATATATACAATAAGAGAGATAATAAGAGTTTTTAATGTTGTTCATTTATCTTCATTAAACTAAGGAATAAAGAAGTAACTGAACTGACGAGACTAAATATTCTACTTTTTGGAATAAATTCTCAAAAAAAACATTACGTATTAATTTTTCGCTAGTGGGTTCGCCCGTTTAGTCGCTTTACGCTGTGTCCCCCAGACAGCAAGATAGGCGGTGGGAACCTGGGAATCTATTGTTAAGATACTCCGTTCCGACAAGACACTTCTGTACCGCCGTTCTGTTCTTAAGTGGCGGAACTCAACAACGCGCTTTGTCTTATTACTAGGTCTGAGATATGAAAATATCAAACACTTCATTCCTCCATAGGGGGAGTCAAACCCACAACCGTCGCGTTTACAGTCACACGCTTGTGCCCCTGCACCACGACGGCCTCGGCCCACGGTGATGGAGTATTTTAATATCCAGTTTACTTAACACACAATGGCTAAATATTTCTAAGGTAACTAAGGAAACGAAAATCTCTTAATAAGAAACCAAGGGTCTTAATACTAGATTTATCTACCTTCCTTAAATTATAATATAAAGCAAAAAAAATGAAAACTCAACGAGAGCGAAAGATACCTAAATATGAAAACAAAACACATTACACAAAATTTAATATTTACTATTATTACTATTTTCTTTCTACCACAAGAAAGCGAGGACAACCTCTCAGGTGGGAGATGAGATTTGACTAACTTTGGGACCATACTGGATGAGAGTTACAGCAGATTGAGAGCATTGGAATCAGCTGAAGGAGGCCTAGGCCCTAAGGCGTCTCGAGACCGGAGATGTAATATAAAGTAAGAGAATAAGAAAAAATATTATTGTCTTATTTAAATTTACTTTTGCAAAGAAAATGTCTTTGTTTGGATAATAAAAAGCTTTTATTGTTATTAATAATATTACTATTTTCTATTATATCTTACCAGCAATCATATCCTTTAAGCGGCTGGTCGCCGCCGGTTTACTTTTGTTAACTGCAGGTTTAGCTACGGGTTTCTTTTTAACCTCCACTGGTTTCTCCTCCGCCCATTCACGAGCTCTCATCTCTTCTAATTTCTTAAATCTCATATCAACATTTTCTACCTGTTAGATATAAAAAGAATATTATTATTATTAAGGAAAAAAAAATAAGTGCAGGGTTGAGTGTCACCATTCAATTCAGTCAAGAGGAGATCATAGTGTTTAATATATTTATGATGAGTTCCACTCTCTATAAACGATAAACAGTTATAAAGATTACATATGAGTTTCGACATGGCTTGATATATAAACCTAATTGTTTTAGAACACTTGAACAGTAGTAACACAACCAAAAGGCCGTTCTCGTGTTCCGCCATCCAAAAAGGAATGTCTCGAAAATTAGGCAAAAAGTTAGGTAGAAAAGGAAAAAACTTCCTTGAACAGTTAAAACTAAACCAAATAAGCAAATTTGCCATTGATTCACAGTTTATCAATGAACTACACAACTTTTTCCTATATTTTTAAGCTTTACGCTGTGTACCGCATATAGCAGGGTAAGCAGATGAAACCTAAGAGCCTAGTGTTAAGACACTCCGTTCTCATTAGGACACTTCTCTCGCCCATTTCCCCGTCTCCAGAGATATTGCATGTTGAGTGGCTAAACTCAACGTCGTTTTATGCAACTATCATCATATAATACTTTTATATAACCCGCACCTCTTGGAAAGCGTCCAAGACGACGACGGTTTCAAAGAGGCGCGGGTTCAAATACCGCTATGTTCAAATTTTATTATATGTTTCCTAAAAAGTCTTTTTCTTTCCTAAGCGTGGAATAACACTTTAAAAATGTAAAAATTAAATATCATCATATATTTAACATTTACAGTTAAGCTATGTACTATTACTTACGGTACTTTTACAGTAATTTCTAAATCTATATAAATTTTATAAAGCTAGATTGTTTGGTGGAACATGGTAAACTATAGAAATACTGGTTTGTATTGAAAAGTTATTTTAATGTGTGAAAGGTTTTTTATCAAGGGAAGTTATAAGCTATATATCATGTTATTCCTTGAACACTTAAAATGTTTAATGCATCATATCATACATCACCTGCATAAACACCATATCCCAGAAGCCATGAAGATCTCCGGGTGTAACCAAGGCTTGGCCAGGCTCTGGACACTGGCATCGCAGGAGGAGGCTGGCAAACTGTTGTAATTTCTGCGACATGAGCAGCCTTGCTTGCCCTATTGCTGATAAGATTGCTTCCTGTAAACATGTGTATCTATTATGTTTATATATCTTTAATGTTTTATTATTTAGTTAAATTTAATAATCGGTTTTATTGTGTTTAGGCAATTGTAGTGCAGTCTGTAAATGCAACAGTTGTATATTTTATTCACACTCAAAGAATCAAATTAATTTACCCCTTTGTTTTGTTCTGTTCTTAGTTTACGCTTTATCAATGTGACATTATATAGACTAGACACAAAGGAGATAGTATGGTAAAAAAAGAGAGAGAAACCAATAAGAGATCCAGTTTAAATACTGATTTCCCTTATAAAATACTAGCGACTTAGATTTTAGCACTTAAATTTTAAATTTTCATTAAAATTATCAAAAATTATTACTTAATGTATTTTTTTGTTTAGTAGCCCCCAATAGTTATTACAAAGCATGTAAGGAAATAACATTTTAGAAAGTTGTTTTGTTCTATTAGAATTTTAAAAACTACCAACATTTTTATAGTTATTAAAATGTTTTCTCAAATTAAAAAATTGTCTATTTTCCACCTGAAAAACACTAAAGGGCGAAAAAATATTAAATATATAATATATAAATATATCGATACCACATTAGTATCGATACTGTACTAGTAATAATAATTGAAAAAATAGATATACTACGGATACCTTTGTATGCAAAGCTTAAAGCTGTTCATTATGACAGAATATAAATCAGTACATCTATAGAGGAAATACACACTCTTTTTAATGTTTCACAATAATACTATATGTATTTTTTAGATGTCCCCCTGTACTATGTCAACAAAGGCCGGCAACGCACCTGTAACTCCTCTGGTGTTGCACGGGGCCGTGGGCGGCGGTAATCACTTACCATCAGGTGACCCGAACGCTCGTTTGCCTTGTCCTTTTCCATAAAAAAAAAAAGAAAAAAAAAAAAAAATCCACAGTATTTTTTTTTTACACATTAATCGTCTAATTGTAAAAGAATTTTCCAAATCGGTCTCGTAGTTTCGGAGCCTACTCAATTCAAATAATGAAACAAAAAAATTTATCGATTGTCTTCATAATTTTAGTGATATCGATGCAGCTCCCCCCACCCCCGCAGAGTCACGCCGCTACGGTGCGCGAAGCCACACACTCCGCATTTTTTATTATTACATGGTTTTCTTAATAATTTAAAAAGTATTTTACACATATTGGAGTTATCTCTAATAAAATATCAATTAATGGGATAAGGTTTAATAAGACCGTAGCGTTTGGCGTTCCGTTCTCTCTGACTACCCCGCTAGGGATAAAGCCTGAAGTTAAGTTAAGATTAATGTAGAGGTATGAACAATATGGTTTGAGTATTGTCGGCACTTTTATCAACTTATAAAATAAAAAAAAGTAGTTATATTGGCATAACTATAGTAGTTGGACATACGGTATCGTGGACTTTTTTATAGATATTGATGCGTTCTATAATACTGTAGAACATTGTTTTGTTCTATCATCAATAGTTATCGCAGCGCACGTGATGATAGAATTTTCAATTTCTTCACACCTTGAGTTACATTATTGCATTTTGATTAGGGATCCCTAAAAACACAAAATGGCCTATATTGGTCAGTGAAGATGCAGCTTTCTAATGATTTTTTTTTAAATCGGTCCGGTAGTTTTTGTGTATAAACAATACAAACATACATACAAAAATACAAATCTTTCCTCTTTATAATATAAGTATAGAAAAATCTATCTTAGCAATATATACATGACAAATGGTTACTAACCCATTGTCATGTAAATATTGTAATATAGTTATTTAGTTTTACAAATATGTTTGTTTATCGTTTTTTTTATTATGAGTTGTTAGGCGCCACAGTCTTTTGTCATCCATGCTATTAGGTTCTTGAATGGTTATTAAAGTTGTGGTTGTTAGTTTCTTTTTAAAATGTAAAGTGTGAACATTCATATTTTGAATGGTCTCCGTTCCTTTTTGTCAACATTCGAGTTTTGTGGTCGTTGATCATGTTCTTTTTGGCGCAATTATAATAGTTAGTTACGTAATATTTTTATTGCCTCCTCATCTCTGTAGGTAATAGCTATTTTGATGTTGTGTTTCACTATATGAACCTGCCGATAGCGTCTTCTTCGGCGTCAGTGTTTAGTTTATCGTTTGATATTGTTATATGTAATATATTTACATAAAAAAATACATAGAAGACTAAACATAAACATTGAATATACTTTATGATGAAGGCCATCATATAAAGGATGGATTAAGTTAGGAAACATCGTTTAGGTCACATTCATACAATGATCTTGATCTTACCTGTGCACCTACATAGATGTACATGCATGTCCAAGGCGCAAATGACAAATGGTGGATATATTACTCTGTTCAACAATTAAAAAAAACTGTTCTGATAACAAGGCAAAGTTGGCATCCACCTCTCAATACACAATTAGTTGTAAACTTGGCAGTTCATGGGGAAACAAATGTCGTAACACGAAGTTGCTTTTGCCTAGGGTAGGCAAAAGCAACCTCGTGTTACTACAGGGTGGAAGTGTCAGCGCTCCTTTTACGGGAACAGCATATAGGGTAAAATATTTTAAGCCCATACCTAAAGAAATTAATCAAGATACCTCAACACTTTAAACGTAGGATTTTTTTGTTAATTTCACAATGTTTATCCATACCCTGTATTTCGTGTGACGCAGTTACGCATAGACACCAATAACTTAAACACATACTACTACAAAAATACTACTAAAGGTTAATCAACTTTGAACTTTGCCGCCAATACCTACGACTCTATTTCGGAATGAGGCGTATGCGGCGGTTTCCCTTTCATAGGTTTATGTGTGCGTGCGTCGTTCTTGACCAATGGAAAAAAACAATGATTGTATTAGGCTTTCATAGAATAGTTAAAACCGTAGTTTCATTTAAAGTGATGCTGACACTTCCACCCTGTATATATTAGGACCTTGAATAAGTTCTCTGTTTTTTTTTTTGTTTAAAAAAAAATAATTTAAAATATAATGCTTACAATGACATTACTCAAAGTATTGTCCATCATTAGAGACCACTTTCTCCCATCTCTCTGGTAGCAATTGAATCCCCCGTCGGAAAAACGACTCATCTTTCGAGGCAATCCAGGAATCAAGCCATTTTTCGGCTTCTTCAAAAGAATGGAAGCGCTGCTCGCTTAAAACCGTGCGTCATCGACCGAACAAGTGGAAATCGGAGGGGGCTATGTCCGGTGAATACGGCGGGTGGGGTAGAACTTCCCGTTAAAGTGTTTCCAGGTAAGTTTTGACTGGTTTTGCCACATGTGGCCGAGCATTATCATGTCATAAAATCACTTTGTAGTGTCTCTGCTCGTATAGTGGCCGCTTTTCTTTCAGAGCGCGACTCAAACGCATCAACTGAAGTCGATAGCGAGCTCCCGTGATAGTTTCATTAGGTTTAAGCAGCTCATAATAAATTACGCCCTGCTGATCCCACCAAATGCAGAGAAGAAGCTTAGAACCATGGATATTTGGTTTTGGCGACGATGTTGATGCGTGACCCGGCATGCCCCACGATTTTTTTCGCTTTGGATTGTCGTAGTGAATCCACTTTTCATCCCCAGTGACGATACGGTGCAGAAAACCTTTTCTCTTTTGCCGTTGAAGCAACAATTCACACATGAGAAAACGTCGTTCTACGTCTCTCGGCTTCAACTCATACGGCACCCAATGCCCTTGCTTTTGGATCATTCCTAACGCTTTTAAACGTTTTGAAACTGTTGACGCATCTACTTGTAACGTTTTCCCGAGCTCTACTAACGTCTGACATGGATCTTCTTCAAGCAATGCCTCCAATTCTGTCTTCAAATTTTGTCGGTGCTCCAGAACGCTCTTTGTCTTCAAGGTCAAAATCATTACTTTTGAAGCGCCTAAACCAGTCTCTGCACGTTGTATTCGACAAAGCATTGTCTCAACGAGAATTCTGTGTGCTTCTGCTGCAGATTTTTTCTGAATAAAGCAGTGCAATAAAATTTCCCGCAAAAACACTTTATTTGGCACAAAGGTACACATTTTCACCAAGGGAAAATAAATATGTAGTTGACACTGTAGTAAACACTATTCTACTATAATTTATGGTTACATATAGTACTACTTTGGTGATTCGTAACCATACGAAATTCCATGCACTCAGTGCCGCAACGCCATCTTTCCTAATACAAGAAACAGTATGAACCCAAAAATAAAACAAATATATCAACTAACTTGCACAGCGTCCGGCAATTGCATTTGTTCGGAGATCTTCTCCCAAGTGTCGCACATCTCAGTCATTCTTTTGATTTCAGAGTCCATCTGTCTTCGGAAATGCTCTACGCTGTCCATTTCACATACATCATCACCTAAGAGACCTATAAAATTTAAGAAATATGGATATTTGCATTTTAAAATTCATATATCATTAGCTAGTTCCCTCAGATTGACCAACAAGACCAAAAAATCAACAACCAAACCAATAAGATCAAAAAATCAATAATGTACACTATATTTTTCGTCCAAGAAACTACTCTATCGCCGAGCAAGAAACCAACAAAAAATACTAATTGTTACAGCAACATAAACAACACTAACAAAACCAACCAGTCATACTCTCATTTTCCATATTCACAGTTCTCTTCACCAGAGATGAACATTACAGAAAACTTAAAAAGAAACATCTATGTATCAATCTTAAGCACTAGAACATTATTATCACATCAGAAGTTTATGTGAAGTGAGAAGATTTTGAAAAAGTAGACAGAAAATGATAGGCCCAAATGTAAAGAGTTGATATATGGTCTAAAAAATTTTCAATTTTAAAATCAGATCAATTGACAATCTGAAAGTGGAGAAAAAGTAGAGAGCATTGCTATTCAGTCGGATATTCCTGTTATTTCAACAATGTATTGTTTGAGTTGGTCTCTTATCAAGAAGCCAATGCCGTCTTATCCTGGAATATTTTATGTATGGTAATATGGTATGAGTTTATTTAATTAGGTCCACGATTTTGTGTCCTTTTTTTTATGCTTTTTCTCAAAAATTCAAATTCAAATTATTATATTCAAAATAAGAAGTTACATGCTTCATTTTTTGAACATAAAACAATTTACCACCACTTTTTCACTAAAGTTCCTTAGATCTGAGAAGAATGGGCGCAAAAAACTCAGCAGGACTTATTTTTTTTAAATCTATTCTATACAAATACATATTTAATTATTTGTGACAATGATACCTATGAAACGGACTGGAGCAAGCATTTTATTCTCAAGGAGTGTTATCATTTATAAAATCATTAATTTGGTAATAATCTTTATCAAAATAATCTCACATTTATTAAAATAAAATATAAATAATTAAAATATGGTATACCTTCTTCCATTTTCCTTTTCATTTCTTTCCTGGCATTATCTTTGCCACGGGACAGTGTTACGCAAGGACTAATTCTTTTAGCTTCCTCGGCAATTTGTTGAGGTGTCATTGATAGTTCTATAGATTTTGGAGACCGAAGCTTTTCTTCTGAACTTGACTCACTTTTTGGTACAGGATTTTTGGGAGTAACCATTTTTGATTTCCCTATGGACTTTTTTGGTGTTTTTATTTGAGTTACAGGAGATTTAGCACCAGAATTGACACTACTTGAGGAGGCGGAAGAATAATTTTGGGGACTAACATCTTTTACTTTGCTCCTACTATTATTAATTCTATCAGGCCTACTTCTTAAGTTTCTCTCATATTGTTTTACAGGTTCTTTTTTAGTATTAGCTTTAACTTTACTCTTTTCTTTGATTAAAACTTCTGTCTTATTTTTATTTTCAACTTTAGTAGCACTTTCTAATGTAGGTTTTATAATATCTTTCAAAATTGGATTAAATTTTGCATTTTTAGGTGCAAAGGAGTGAGGATCATTTTTAGATTGCTTAATTTCTTTGGGGAGCTTTTGTTTAGACACATTATTAGTATTTCTAGATGATTGAGACCTAGTAACACGTCCAGAAGTACTGGGCATAGCTTTTGCTGGTGGTGGTGGAGGTGCAAACTTTAGGGCATTATGTGGTACACCAGCTATAAAGGGCTTTTTCTTCTGCAACATGGCTTCTTTCTTCTTCTTCTCCTTTTCTTCCTTCCATTTCTCTAACTGCATCCGCCTGTGTTCAACTTTTGATTGTACTTCTTTGATAGGTGTTGGACTTTCAGCACTTGGGATATTTCTGATTTTATCGAAAACGGATAATCGCAATTTTTTTCGCTTTTTAATATCTGTCTCCAATCTCTTCTTTACCTGTAAATTAGGGGAAGATTATATATAAAAGAGATATTATTACTCTTATTTTTTTAAATATGTAATGTAATGTATATTACAGGCGCGACCTACCATGTCATGCATGGTTATGATCAATTTATGGGTCTATATGAGTACAAAATGACTAATATAAAACTGGAAACAGTACCCCGCCAGCTACGCTTACAAACTGCATTGGCTTGCTTTTGTGTTTCTTCTCATTATTCTGTAGTAACTTGCCGAAATCAAAACTCTTCTCTGTAAAGAATTGATGAAAATAGAATGAAAGTATTTTTTAATAGTGAAGTTAAGAAACGTAATATAATCCAAAGAACTTAATGTACTAAATTAATAATTGGATAACTTTTAAGATGTTATTAACTTTCAATAGTCTAACGTCAATATGATATAATGATAATTTATTATTTAGGTGGACAGTATTATTTAGATGTTTTTATAAACATATTAAAATTATAACAAGTAATATTTACCCATTAGATGAAATCTGAAAAAGAAAAAGAAAGAAAAAATATTAAACAACAAACGCACTATTTCAAATATGTAACTGTCACTAACCCGAAATTCTTTCAAACACCATCGTTCATAGACAATGCCTCTATATTTCAATGGAGAATGGTCACCATCCATTCATTCGTTAAATATTATTAAATTATATAAAAACCGTTAACGAAACTATTTATATAACTTTTTTTTTTCAATAAATAAAAACATATTTTAGTAGTAAATTATTAGTTAAAATTTATTTTATTTTTACATTTTTTTACCAATTATCATTTTCATTATCGACAAGTTTTTATTAAATCTTTTTATACTTTGAATAAATTTTTAGTGACAAATTTTTATTTTCAAGAAATATTTGAAAATAATATTGTATCGTACGTCTACCGTACGGTACCGATTTTTTATTGTAAACTTTCTAATGTAAACCGGATAAAAACAAGTAGCATTAGAGATGGTAACACTGGTTGTAGCTTCCGGCTGTCAGCTGATAGACTCGTCGTAATTGCTTTCCAAAACCTATTTCGATTTTCCCAGAGAAAACGTCAGGCACCATTCAACATGGGCTTGAAATACGGTATCGATAGCTAGTTATAGCTGAAATATTGCTCTAATCGTAGTGTTATTGTTATTTTAGTTACGTTTTATATGTACATTGTGTAACTCATAAATTAGTCGAAAATGGATACGTTTATCTTAGGATACTTCGGTTATGGCGTTTGTTGATCACTAAATTATTTTGTTCGGTTGATAATTTACTTTCCGTTTGATGTCTGCTTTTCGTTTCTAAACATCTGTTTTGTTCGTGTTTACGTGTTTTATCGAAATGGTCAAGGAGAAGCCCAATTCGATACGGATATACGACGACGAAGGGTTTAGGCGCCGTGCGGCTTGTATTTGCGTGCGGTCGGATGCCGAAACGGAGGTTAGTGTTGATTTTACACTTAAATATCAGTGATAGTAATGTGATTTAAGTCGCTATATTGTGTTTTGTGCGTAGGTGTTGCTTGTGACGTCCTCGCGTCGGCCTGACAACTGGATCGTGCCGGGCGGCGGCGTAGAACCGGAGGAGGAACCGTCGGTGACGGCCATGCGTGAGGTCCTAGAAGAGGCCGGCGTCATCGGCAAGCTGGGGAGATGCCTCGGGGTCTTTGAGGTAATTGTATGAGAAAATAACATTTTGTATGTCATAACCTCTTGACAGGACAAAGACATGTCAACATTGACCCCATATGTTGCTATAAAATTTGGTTGCGAAATACAGCATTATGGCTGTGCTTATTACTACAAAGTAAGTTATGATTATCATATACAAGTCAAACAACACAACCAAAACATTTTTTGATAATTTCTTTTAATTGAATAAAACATATTAATAGTTTTTATTTCATTATTCAACTTAGAAATTTATTAACATGAAAAATAATATTATTATGTAAAAAAATTAAATACCATGGTATTATAATATATGTTTATATTACACGCTTAATTATGAAATATTAACCTCTATAGTAAACATTTTGATTAAAGTTGATGATAAACAAATTACTTAAGTGATTGAAATTTGATAGCTTATGCAATAGTTTATTAACCTTTGTACTATACATTTTATGTTGCTATTATTAGTAATTGTATTATTTACTATTTATTTTTAGTTTTATTTGTAACTTCTTTTATTATTTTACTATCATAAAAGTTGCTATTGTGTTGCAGAGAGCATTTGACTGTAAATGTTGTGGTTGTGGGTAAAAGAGGGGGATTTTTTTCATGCTAGATCCTGCACACAGCAGGGTAGGCAGAGGGAACCTAGAAGGAAATATCTATAACCATATCAATTTTTTTTATAGGAGGAAATGAAAATATTAAATTAAATATTATATTTCCTCCAGTGGAAATTGAACCAACAACCTGTTGCATTTACAGACACACACTTGTACCCCTGGTCAGTGTGCAGTCCTCAAAAATAAATAATATAGTAAGATAAATTGTTCTTCAATCAAAAATGATAGTTAGCAATTAACAAACATTAATGTCACAATAAAACTTTGGTTGCAATAAAAATATAGTAAGTCATCATAGAAACTTAGAAAGTACTGACAAAATTATGATAAAAGTTGATAGATATTAATGATTAAAATATAATTATTATGTAATGAAATACTATGTTATAATACTAATACTATGTTATTTGTGATTTTTATGAATGAAGGGGTGAGGAAGTATAAAATTATACATATAATATATATATTCTTCATGTAGTGTACTTTTTGGGGTAGGGTCAAGTAAACAATGTGTTTGTTAGTTGTAAGTGACTTAAAAGTGTCTTAATGGGAATGTCTTAATAATAGGTTCCCAGATTTCCTCTGACTACCCTGCCATGTAAAGCTAAAAAAAATATGCAAGTGAAATTTGCATTTTTGTCCTTTTTAAGTTTATATGATAGGTATCATATAAACTTAAAAAGGACAAAAATGCAAAATCATCATATAAATTTAAAAAACATATTTTAAAAAAATATTTACCACAATGTAATAGCCATTTGAAAAGCAATAGAAAATATGTAAAATAATTTTGTTTAATAACTTCATAATCTTTTAATAGATTTCCATAAATAATGTGTAGGTATAATGTTCTTAATGATTATTTGGTTGTATAAGCTTTTTACATTGTCTTTCGGTAATTATCTTGTGTTTCAATGTTAATTGGATTACTTGTCTGTGGCCATATAATCATAATTGTAAAAGATTTCGTTTATTGTCAATTTGTGGACATTATTACTATATGTGGGTTCGATTGCCACTCAAGGTTTTGAATTCTTGTCGTTTTCTGGCAAGACAGCGCTTTATTGAGTTTTGCTAGTGTACATGTAATGTCTGGAATTTAGGTGGAAAGTGGAGGAACAGGTGTGGTAACTTAGGTTTACTCTGTCTACCCTCTACAGATGAAGCTACTAGTTATTATTATCATTTTTCATATTACACATGAAATTAACTTACTTTTTATAATTTATTTCAAATAGTATTTAAATCCCAGTTGAAATTTTTGCAGTGGTGCCGCAGCTGCACGTCGTCTGACTGTAAACCCAACGGCTATGGGTTTGGTTTCCACTGTAGGGAACGATTTAATTTAATTTTCGTTCTCTGGTAACAAGACAAAGAATGGCGTTATGTTCAGTTTTCTATAATGGCAAAACAGATAAATAAAAATAGTTTTACCCCAAGTGATTATACCCACTATCATTTTATGCCTCTCTTCTTAGTCGTATTCTCCATGACTGGAAGTCGTGAGGAAACCCCATTCTTCTTGTTCTTCGTGTTATATGATTGTATTGCTTGTGCCTCTGAAATGCCTTCTCATGGCTTTGTAGGTAAACTTCTTCCATTTGGTTCGGTTTTCGGCTTCTTTTAGGGCAGTTATTGTTTAGAGATCAGTATGTGCAGTAACTTGGTCACACCAACGGCTAGGTGCTCTGCAGCAACGTCTTTTTCCCTTCCACTTTCCCGATAACTATCAGCTTATCAATCAATGCACGTCATGCCACAATAAATAAACTAAATAACAAACGATAACAAAAAACAACAAATTCTTCCAGAACCGAGAGCACAAACACAGAACAGAAGTATATGTTATGACTGTCACCCAAGAGCTGGCCGAGTGGGAGGACTCTCGTCTCATGGGCCGTAAGCGCCAGTGGTTCTCCATAGACGACGCCCTAGCCCAGCTGGCCCTACACAAGCCCATACAACGTCACTACTTGCAACAATTGAAGCGCTCCAAGCAAAAAACTGAGGACCCCAGCTAAGCCCAAGTCTCTAAGTCTGGAACTATATTTAGTACATGCAGTGCCGTCTTGTCTTGGTTTTTGTCGTCTCGGTACTTAATCTTGTGAATGTAATATTGTTTAATAAAGTTTTGTTGGTAATAATTGTGTTGGAAGATATTTATATATATGATTTTATTTATTTATTGTCAAGCTTTTCAATATTAAACACAAAATAGCTACTATGTCTACTAAAGTATGTCATGTAGGTACAGTGGAAATGGAACACAGGGGTGAGGTGTTCTATTCTCACTCAATGCAAATGTGCATGTGCATGCATTTCTTATAGTCCATTGTCTATTACAATAGCTTAAATTTGCTATTTTATATTTATACTATATCAGATGTTTCAATTGTTCTTGTAATGAAACAGAGTGAATGTAAGCATGTCCTTGAGTGTTCTGGAAAAGTATGCAAATGGCGCCTCTTTTTGTTATAAATAGTATGCCTATGAATGGAACATAGAAGTTTTCTGTGCCTTTCAGTGACAATTTGAAAGAACAAGCAGTGTTTTATAACTTAAAATTCTGAAATGGTTAAAAATGGTTTACTATATGTATGTATGCATTTGTGTATGTATGTATGAAACAATGTAGTATATGAAATTTAAAATGTTATACTTTTTTATTTTTCTTGAATATACATATTTTACTTATTTATACAGAATTAATGAAACTCGATTTTACAGATAAAATATTTTAAAAAATTATAATAAGCTATGTCAAAAATGTATTTTTATTATGTATAATTTAATGGTAATAGAATTATTATTTTTTATTATATAAAAATACCATAAGTTTTATATATTCCTGTTATTTTCTGTCACACAATGCAAAACGCTTACATTCAGGAATAATAAGTACAGTTCACTTTCTTATAAAAATAAAAAAGATAATTTAAGATATAAGTATAATCTGTAAAAAAAGCTTTCACACTATTATTTACAATAATACTGTGAACAATTACATTAAAATAAAAAAAAACATTGAATTAGCTTTAATAAGTAATTAATATTAATAAAGCTAAACATCAACGGATTGAAAAATAAGAGATTAAATATGTAATTTTAATTTATACTGTGCTATAGTTGTTAGTTTTAATTTATTTTAACGTTAAAAAAAATATGCATGAAATGTCAAACTGCCTTTAAAAAATTGTGACATTACAACACATCCGAAATGATTTTAGAATAAAATACAATTTTGCGTATATTTGTTAGCGTATGACTTTAAACCGCAACGGTTGTGGGTTCAATCTCTACTCGGAGAAATTAATTATTTTTATTGCCACGGGACGCTTTGATAAGAAGCTAAAGTGCGGCGTTAAGTTCCTCTATTCTGTGCACATCTCGAAAATTGGGCGATAAATTACTTGAGGAGTGTCTTCTCTCCTCTATCTTAACACTAGGTTCAATCTGCCTAACCCAGCTGTATGGGAGATACAGCGTTAAGGTAATAAAAAAAATATTTTGTATATAATCGGTTTTTTAATTTGTTTTTAGTTATTTTTAAAGGCAGTAATATATATTTTAAAAATGTAAAAGCAAAGACGGTACTGCAAAATGTCTACAGCTTCACTATATCTTATAAAGCTTTGGGCAACAATCAACACGTAATTTGTAACATCATTTTTCTCTATTTTTACGCATATTTTTATACAACAACGGAATAAATGTATTTTTTTTTATTTTGTTAGCATTAAAACGAAAAGACAATCTCCATATTTGTTTTTTTTTATTTTAAAAAATATTTTGGTCTTTTTTAATATTTGTCAATGAGTTTAAAAAATAAATTTTATATTGCTCTTCTGAAAGGTCTTGTTTATTGTGTTGCCTTTGATCCTCTTTTTAGAATGTTATCAGACAAGTTCGTTTTTTACCTCCTAAATTATAAAGAAACTAGATGAAATCAAATAAAAACCAGAGTATATTAAATAGTTATTGTTTTATAATAAAGACATTGAAAATAAATTAGCACTAAAATCAAATTGCCAAAATACAAGATTACTATCATTCTGGCAAGTTCTATTTCATTCTAATTGTATACATATAAAATACAATTTTATTTTCACATGTATGTTTATAATTTCAGTGTTCTTATTGCTAATTTTGTTTGTTATAAAAAAAACTAAAAATTTCGTACTAATTTTAAAGTGTTATTATTATTTACACAGTAATAAAAGAAAAACATAAAAAAATGTAAAACGATTCGAATATAGCGAGTCTCGAACCCGCGCCTTTTGAAAATCCAGAAAGAATTTGTAAATATCTTCCTATAGAAATGCCAAAAAACCCTTAAAGTTACAATTTTTTTTTATTTAAATAAGGAAATATAGTTTAGAGACGAAGAAGAAGCGCAGATTGGAAACACATTTTTTTACATTTTAAAATCTATTATAAAACTAGTATCTTAAAATGATTAGATACTATTTATGAATTACGTTTACGCACCAAAATGAAAGTGCCCAAAAATTCATGGAAAATCACTAAAGAAAATAATCACAAATTACGCTTTTTATTGTCAGTTTTAAACAAAAAAATTTAGGCATTTTTATTAAGCAAGTAATTTATTTTTTAATAGATGAGAGGCTTACCACCAAAATTGTATTAGTTTAAACTATTTTATTAATTAAAAATCCGCCGTAGTGGATGATGGGAGAATGATTATAATTTAATTATTTTCATTTTAATAAGTTCTTTGATTTTCACGATTAAAATAGTTTTTTTTTCATTTTAATCCGGTTAAAATAGTTTTATTTTTATTTTTTCATTCATTATGATTTCCGTCTTCAAAATAAGAGAATGCGCGGGAAACGCAATGTCTTAACACTAGCTTTCCTCGGCCTAGCAGCTTACAACAGCAACTTTTTAAATTTTTCTTATTATATTCTAGTAATACTAGCTAAAAACACCCAAACACTTATAACATTGTTAGGATATGAATAGACTTCCACTCCCAATCCAAATTCAACAGTAGGATCGTCATTTATATGTATAGATGTAGATTTTACACTTGAAATTATTAATTTGGTGTTTACATACGGCATGTTCAGTGGAAAACCAAAAATCTGGAATTAGTACAGAAAAATAATTATTGTTTAAGATTTTATAAATAATTAATTGCGTGGTATAAGTAATTAATTAAGTGGTTCATCTTTACAGAATGTGTAGAAAAACATGTAGTAAAATGCAGAACAGAATGATAGATCAATATAATTCCTTTGGCTATAAAGAAACATAAAAAATAAATAAATATTCCCCTCAATAAATTTGAACCTACAATAATCGAGTCAAATAAGTCGACTCATTATAATTATTTTTTAATTCGAACTACACACCTTATAAGTGGCCATCAATTGTTTCAATCGGTTTCCAAGATGCGGACGAGGTTCTGTAGGATTGAACGCCCAATATTCGTAATACGGTAGCATTTCCTTTAGTAGACTGCTACAATACCTATTTACAACATAAACGTCTATATAACTTGACGTGCGTACTTAAATAAATATTAAACACAACATATCAACGAACCGCAGATGTAAAATACAAGTTGAATTTGAAGCGACTACAATATTTTTTTTTCAGCTTCGCTGTGTCCTGTATATAGCAAGGTAGGCATAGAAAACCTAAGACTTATTAAGAATGCACTTCCTTTCTCCACTTTCTGCCTTTTTAGGAAACCTAGTATTATAACACTCCTACTTCCCGCCGAATTTTTGAGGCACTGCGTTTTGAATATTAATCTCTATCTCTATATATAATAAGACAATAAAAATATTTTGTCAGTACATTTAGTAATTTTGACTGAAATGGATAGAGGGACACTTAAAAATAATAATAGAAAGCAAAAAGATTTTTTTT
>JAAIXJ010000179.1:244509-335212 GCA_013403705.1 Heliconius hermathena
GTATTCACCGGACATAGCCCCCTCCGATTACCACTTGTTTCGGTCGATGGCGCACGGTTTAAGCGAGCAGCGCTTCCATTCTTTTGAAGAAGCCGAAAAATGGCTTGATTCCTGGATTGCCTCGAAAGATGAGTCGTTTTTCCGACGGGGGATTCAATTGCTACCAGAGAGATGGGAGAAAGTGGTCTCTAATGATGGACAATACTTTGAGTAATGTCATTGTAAGCATTATATTTTAAATTATTTTTTTAAACAAAAAAAAAAAGAGCGAGGACTTATTCAAGGTCCTAATACAATAAATAGTATCTATGTTTGTGGGTTCGATTCCCACGGTGGAAGAAAAATAAAAAAAAAACTGAATCTGAAATAAGGGGGAAAGTGCATATGGATATATATTAATAGTAAGTTCTCTCTGCCTACTCTGCTATATGCGGAAAAAAGCGCAAAGCTCGTTCTTCTTTTTTTTAGCTTCACACTGTCTCCTGGACATAGCCATGTTGGCAGAGAGACCCTGAGAACTTAGTATTAAGATCCTCCGTGCCCTTAAAGACACTGCTCATTTTCTGCCAAATTCTGTAGGCGTTGCGTATTGAGTAGCAGAACTCAACACCACACTTTGCCTCGTTACCAGAGCGAGGAAAATGACAATATGGAATCGAACCCACAAGTTGTAGTGTTAAAACCTCTGCACTACGACTGGCCTCGTAAAGCTCATTCATAATAAATGATGAATAAACTTACATTTTCGCAATCAAAAACATAACTAACAGTTTTCAAAGGGCATCCGACATCTCTCAACTCAAATCTTTCACCTGCCACCGCATCGTAAATATACCAAATTACTTCATCAGTTCTATTAAATAATCCGCTGCGTTTCTCTTCAAAATTTACCATAAAGATCTTACTGTTTTGATATTTCACTAAAACATAGCTGCTTAGACCACGGGGTAAGCCAAAACCGATGATAACCCAGCATTTTATGCCTAAATGTATGAAGAAACTTGCTAGTAATATTGTATGGTCTAGTGGAGATCCATACAGCACTTTAAGAAGCTCCTGAAAAAAATATACCGGATATTGTACAACATACCTAAGTGTAAAACTAGAAAAAAGAAAAAAATAATAATATGAATTCCTTGTTACAAGTTTAAAGACAATAAAATATTAAATTTTATACCATAAAAAGTTAATTTCTTTTTAAATTAGTTCAAATACATTTCCTTTTAATTTATCTAATTATAATTATTTTGATCTTTGGAGTGATAACAAAAATTAAAGAAACGAATGGAAAGTCTAAACTTATTACCATATTCTTTGTCTACAAATCAGACGATACATATACTAGATAGATAGTAAAAAGATACTTGTAATAAAAAAAAATACATTACGATTCCCATCAAAGTCACAACATGACTTTCCGTTACTTCATAAGTCGGTATCAAAGATACATATCGTATTGCCATTTCCATACTCTTAACTAACAAGCTTTCTTCGCCCTTATGCGCCTCAAAACCACTTAAAGATTCTTCTGTGATAGAACTCTTCTTTCTACTACTTCTTGATGACGAACTTCGAGAATGTCCTGAACTCTTTGAAATAGCGGATTCTGCCTTCTTTGGGTTATTTGGAGTAAAATCATAATCAGGTAAAGGTATAGGCTGTAAAAATTCTGAAGCACATTTATTTTTTCCAGAACTATCTATAAAGGTTAGGGAAATATTCCTTGTAGGGAAATCATTTACGTATTCCGTTACAAAATCATTTAGTTGGCGTGTTAGGCTGTCATTGGTATCAATAGGTATCGGTTGGTTATAATTTTTAAATCCCCCATATCGTGACATGGTTGTGGATATTTGGAGAACAATAAAAGAAGTATCTTTTTTAAATAGCTGAGATATTTCTGGAATAAATGACTGAGATTCTTTCGTTGTTGTATTTTCGTAACCAAATGTAAAAAGAGGCGAAGTGATTTTAAATGCACCTCGGATCTGGAATAAAATTAAATAAGCTTAGATAATCCCTTGAATCTTAATCATAATTTAAAATAATTTTCAATGATATTTTGTTTCATATTTAAATGATACGCCATCGTAAATCTTAGCTTTTAAAATATCGGCCCTGTGAAAATAAAATATCTATTACATTATATAATATATTTAAATTTATTAATATTATAATCAAGTGAAAAACATACGTTTCCCAAAGTCAATACAGTGTGTAGCGGCACTTTAACAGTTCCTAGCCATTTATTACTCTTCCTATAGTAAACAGTACCCTGTGCGGAATGTTCGTCAGAGTACAGTTCGCTTGCGTTATCCTTACATTCATCGTATATATTTATATGAATGGACGAAAGGGGTTCAAATCTAAAAAATATTACAGTTTTTTTAATTACAATAAATTATATAGATTATATAGATTATAATGCAAATTCTATCGGTGATTGTAAGTTATATCTTCACTCCGAAGAATGATTTTTTTTAGCTTCACGCTGTAACCTGTACTAGCAGAGTAGGCACAGGGAACCTAAGACTAGTGTCAAGACGCTCCGATCCTATTAATAAGACACTTTCTTTCTCTATTTTCTGCCGAATTCTGAAGACATTTCGTATGGAACTCAAGGCCATGTATTGGCCTCGTTACCAAAACGAAGAAAATGAAAATATTAAATATTTCATTTCCACGAATGGGATTACCTACAACCTGTCCCATTTACATTGGCACGCTTGGCTCCTGACCAGCCATTAACGAATATATCTATCTAAAATTATTTCAACTTTCCCAGTCTGGTAACACAAATCGCGCCATGGGGTTTCACAATTCAGCTCGTAATAATAAAAGTTTATGTGGGAAATTACTTAAGCTAAACAAAAATTGCTTTAAAATATTTAAAATACTTCATTTTTATTTTCATGGTATGATTCCAAGTGGGATAGCATCCTATAGCTGTCGCTGTCTGCGCGTATACTCCGTGATAACTCGCACGAACAAATGGCCGCAATGGATGTACTTTAAAACCTAAAAAGTATTGAAATATTTAGAATAACAATTGTATTATATTAGGACCATGAACAAGTTGCTGCTGTTTTTTGAAAGATAGCGTTGCAGCACTCTGTGCATGGAATTTCGTACGGTAACGAATCACCAAAGTAGTACTATATGTAACCTCAAATTATAGTAGAATAGTGTTTACTACAGTGTCAACTACATATTTATTTTCCCTTTGTGAAAATGTGTACTTTTGTGCCAAATAAAGTGTTTTTGCGGGGAATTTTATTGCACTGCTTTATTCAGAAAAAATCTGCAGCAGAAGCACACAGAATTCTCGTTGAGACAATGCTTTGTCGAATACAACGTGCAGAGACTGGTTTAGGCGCTTCAAAAGTAATGATTTTGACCTTGAAGACAAAGAGCGTTCTGGAGCACCGACAAAATTTGAAGACAGAATTGGAGGCATTGCTTGAAGAAGATCCATGTCAGACGTTAGTAGAGCTCGGGAAAACGTTACAAGTAGATGCGTCAACAGTTTCAAAACGTTTAAAAGCGTTAGGAATGATCCAAAAGCAAGGGCATTGGGTGCCGTATGAGTTGAAGCCGAGAGACGTAGAACGACGTTTTCTCATGTGTGAATTGTTGCTTCAACGGCAAAAGAGAAAAGGTTTTCTGCACCGTATCGTCACTGGGGATGAAAAGTGGATTCACTACGACAATCCAAAGCGAAAAAAATCGTGGGGCATGCCGGGTCACGCATCAACATCGTCGCCAAAACCAAATATCCATGGTTCTAAGCTTCTTCTCTGCATTTGGTGGGATCAGCAGGGCGTAATTTATTATGAGCTGCTTAAACCTAATGAAACTATCACGGGAGCTCGCTATCGACTTCAGTTGATGCGTTTGAGTCGCGCTCTGAAAGAAAAGCGGCCACTATACGAGCAGAGACACGACAAAGTGATTTTATTACATGATAATGCTCGGCCACATGTGGCAAAACCAGTCAAAACTTACCTGGAAACACTTCAATGGGAAGTTCTACCCCACCCGCCGTATTCACCGGACATAGCCCCCTCCGATTACCACTTGTTTCGGTCGATGGCGCACGGTTTAAGCGAGCAGCGCTTCCATTCTTTTGAAGAAGCCGAAAAATGGCTTGATTCCTGGATTGCCTCGAAAGATGAGTCGTTTTTCCGACGGGGGATTCAATTGCTACCAGAGAGATGGGAGAAAGTGGTCTCTAATGATGGACAATACTTTGAGTAATGTCATTGTAAGCATTATATTTTAAATTAATTAACAAAAAAACAGCGATAACTTATTCAAGGACCTAATTATGTTATTATTATCTTACTTTCTATTGTAAAGAAATAATTTTGAATGTTTTGTATGAGGAAGCGTTGTCTGGAGATGATACTATGGTCTACAATACAAAGAAAATACCACACTAGTTTCACGCTGTATCCCTAGCAGTGTAGTCAAAGAGAACGGAGTGCCTAACTCTACGGTAAAGTACGCCTAACGGTACGGTACGGTAAAGAAAATATCATATAGGTAGTATTTATTATTTCATCAAGCAAAACGACAGGATACTGATGGACCATTAAGTATGCAGTTAATTAGCTATCTCGATATCTATAATTTAAATAAAGAATTAGAATGCCAATTAGATTTTTTTTCAGCGTGCATTCTTTCGCGCTGTATCCCGCATATAGCAAGGTAGGCAGTAGGAACATGTTAATTCATTCCTCTGAGTGGAAATTGAAACCATAACTGCATTTACAGTCACACGCTTGTGCCACCGCGCCACGATGACCTTCTTGATTTCTTTATTAAAATAATTGGGAAGACCACCTTAGTTAACAGTTGAACTCACCAGCTATGTTTTCATCGTCGTCATTTTCCTCCTCTAATAAGGTAGCGCTTCTGACAGACAAATTAAATGCTCTAAGCACTGTTATATATATTTCCTGTTCCTTAGAAGATTCTTGTTTTAGAAGAACTTCTTGATTTGATATTATATCTACTGGTGCATCAGATCTACGTGTAAATTTTGTAAATAAGTAAAAAGTTTATATAATATCAAAATCAGCTTCACGCTGTATCCCGCACATAGCAGGGTAGGCAGAGGGAACCTAGTGTTAACACACTCCGTTCCCCACTTTCTGCCGAATTCTGGAGGCATTGCGTGTTGAGTGGCAGAACTCAACGCCGCGCTTTGCCTCGACACCAGAGCGAAGAAATGGAAATATAAATTTAAGTAAATATTTCATCTCCTCGAGTGGGGATCGAACTCACAACCAATCGATTTTACAGTCGCAATTTGTGCCGCTGCGCCACGACTGGCCTCTTTATATAATATTTTGCGGCTTTACCAATATGCATAACACAACAAAATTAAATTATACTGGACTTATAGCAAAGTGATGATTCAACTTTTAATATTATGGTTAAAGGGTTGAATTTTAACATAAACATATCAATATACAAATAAGGTAAAAAATTATTAGCGCCATTCAATTTAAATTTGCTTAATGTCACATTAAAAATGATATTTCTTAATTCTTACGTATGACTCACCTCAAATTCAAAATATTGAACTCCTTTACGACATCTTTATATGTTTTCTTTAGAAGGTGCTCATTTATATTCATAATTAAATTTTTATTTAATTTCTCAACATATTTTATTCCGATATATCTTTGCAAATCTATTACATTCGTGTCCGTGTCACTTTCAAGTTTTATATAATCTATATCCTTTTGTTCATTTTTCTCTAAACTGTTTAACTGTTCTGTAGAAATCTGTGTTGGAAATAAGGGAATAACCTTATTTTTCATATCAACAAAACCACCATTGTGGCGTTGATACAATAATTTAAATCTAGTAATATCAATATCAACGTCTTTAAATTCGAACGATTCTTTCTTTGTATGTGATCCTTTACAAATGTCTTCAAGTTTATTTATAATATTTTCATTATCGTCTATTTTACGTTCATATAAATCACTTATTATGTCTATTAAAACTTCTACGTTCGCTTTGTCTTTTGAGTTTATCAACCGTTTCAATTGAATACCAAGATCTGCACATGCTTTTATAGATTCAGATGTATTATTATTAAGTTTCTCATTCCATCCTATTTTAACATTAACCTCACATTTTGTGCATATTTTGCCTTTGAACATGTTGCTGGACTTTAATCTCACTTTGTTCTCTGTACAAATACGCTTTATATCAAATCCGCTACCTATTGTTTTTGTAGTAGGTTCTACTATTTTATTATAATCAAATTCTTTATTAAGAAAGTTTGTTTCAATTGTATTTTTCTTTATATCTGAAAAATTAACTCTCAGTGTGGACACGTCATCGTCATTTTCATATAAAACTATCCTTAAATCAGTGTTTCTGGGTAAAATTTCAATAGACAAATACTCTTCAAAATCTAAATTCCATTGATCGCTCTTACTTTCATATACCTCTGATTCACACACAAAAACATTGTCAACATAAACTTTAAAATAACTACTTTTATAAAAACTTTTACTATAATCATACAAATTATTTAAAATATTTTTATCTTGTTTCAATAGTACTTCTATTTTGTCTTCTGGTAGTATTTCTGTTACTATATTTTCGATTTCCGTTTTTAATTCATCATAATCAATCTTCAGTATAGGTTTGGAAATTTTATTATTTTCTTCTCCATCTTTATTGAATTTGCTTTGTTTGTATTCTTTATACTTAATAATAAATTCATACTCAATTTTTATTATTAAATCGGAATATTCTCTCTCGAAAATTTGATTCCATTCGTTTTTAAATTCTTCATCATTCGTGCTTACTTCATTTACTTCCAAAATATAATCTGTCTTATGTTCAGATTTTTCTCGAATAATTTGAATATCAGACCATAATGATAATATCTTATGTAATAATTGCTTTTCCTTTTTTACCATTTTAAAATATCTTTCCTTATAATCAAGCATTAGCTTTGTGTACTTTAAAACATTGCTGTCGAATCTAACGTCATCTTTTTTAGTCGAACTAATTTTAAGCAACTTTTCTTTTAAGTTAGTTCTAGTTAATCTATTTATATCTATATTTTTGAGTAAATCTATCAGAGCTGTCTTAACAAATATATATTCCTCATAAACTTCGGTTATTTTTACGCAAAGTAATTTTTCTAATGAGAAATCGTGATGATGTTTAAATTTTATATTTCGTAAGATAACGTCTAAAAATTTAGGTGACTTGTTCAAATTGCTCTCTTCGTTTTCAGTGATAATATCGCTAAATAATGCCGGTTCCATGTACTGAACTTGTACGTCATCAACTGCTTTGAGGATGGTGTTTTCCAGAACGCAAGGAAATATTGGACTAATATTTGCGATACTTTTAATATGATAACTGTAAAGTAAATTGAATAAATCTAAATTTTATAATAATAGACTAAGATTGAACCCACAACTGTTAATTGTGTTGTATGTGCAGTAAAAAAGAAAACCTCGAAGTAATGCTATTTGTAATTTTACCTTTATGCTTTATATTACTGGGTTTTTGGTATTTTAATGATTATCTATTATAAAATTTTGTATATATGCAGTTATCTTACTCTTTTATTATATTATATCTGTATTCTGTATAATGCATATTTGGAGCAACCGGTACTTAAATTACATGAGTGCTGACGTTGCGCTGCAGTTTTTGTAACTTCATCAGACATTCACTTTTTTTTTATATTAAATCTCATATAAGAGACTAGTTATGGAATGTTATTAATATAAAACATCACTTACCCACACTCAGCGTCTCTATAGCTTGATCGTGCTTGAGATTTTTGTCTAATATTAGAGACTTTTAAATATTTACCGACTCCGTCAGTATAATCCAAAGTAACAATATTATTTTTTATAAGAAACGGTTGTGCTGCGATTTCTGCATGTATAACATCCATAACATCTTTTACTTTCTCTTTCTTTTTTGTTTTTTTCTTCTTCTGCTTCGTTTTTGTATTTTTATTATCATATTGTATAAAAAAATCGTGTTCACTAAAAGGTGTAATTTTACTCGCGTGTGGCTCTTCGTCGATGGCATCTAAACTTATCTCATGATATTCTTCAGAGTCATTCCCTTTAGCATAATTTGGGCTAAAGCTCTTTAATTCTATACTTTCGTTCATGTTCACTTATTTCATGTGTGAATAAATAATTCAACGACGCCGTTGTTGTATTGCCGCTCGTTACTACGGTTACTATGTAGTAGGTATCTCTTCTCACTTTAAATTATACGGTACCTTATGTAAACAAAAATAAACTAAGTAGGTGCTTAGTAACACAAAAAAATATGATTATTCATCTAAATTGTTTAAAATTTGTAATTGTAATTTTTAAATCAAATTTTAGTTCATACCAAATAACTGTCAGCTGTCAAACTGTCACATTCAGCTGCAAATGTAAAGTAAACGTCATAAAATCATAATAAAAATAAACTGCGTGTTTTTCTTTGCTATATAATTTTAATTAAATTTAAACATGGCAAAATTTTCATTAAAAGACACTGATAAATACTATCTTTGTCTTTCGGAACATCCTAAGAGATTTGATGCAGATAGTCCTGTCACTAACGTATTTTTCGATGATACAAATGGAGAGGTAATTAACTTTAGTAATATTTTTTTTATTATAGTTAAATAAAAAAGTATATTATTGTTAATTAACCGTCAAATATTGATTTTGTTATGAAATTAAAAGTATAAATTTGAAAAATTAGGTATTTACTGTACGTTCTGGCGGAGTGACTGGTGTGACGGTCACTGGAATGGATTCAAAAAGTACTTCATTTCGCATGGAAGATAAAGGGCCTATCATATCTATAAAATTTTCACCAGATCACAGAATACTTGCAATACAAAGAAACTTAGAAGGTCAAAATGCAACTGTCGAATTTGCAAATTTTAAAGATCTGGCTCCAACTAATGTAGAATATTCTCATACTTGTAAGTGGAAAAATGCTAAGATTTTAGGCTTTGTGTGGCCAAGGACTAATGAGATTGCCTTTATAACTGACCATGGAATAGAATTGTTGCAAGTGGTTGCCGAAAAAAGGCAGCTAAAAACTTTAAAGAGTACTTCTTTTAGGTAACCTCTGTTTGAATATAATTATTTAATAATAATATTTTACTGTATGTAAGAATTAATATTGTATATATTGTAGATAAATAATTTACTAAACTGGATTGTAAGCTCAAATATACAATCAGAGTGTATTATATGAATATTGATTAACATTTTTTAATATAAGTTTTTTAAACTATTTAGGCACAAAGTGTGACTGTAAATGCTACTGGTTGTGGGTTGGATCCCCACTTGACAAATGGAAATATTTATTTAAATTTAATTTTTTTTGCTCTGGTATCAAGGCAAAACGCTGAGTGCCTGTGCTGAGTTCCATTACGCAATGCCTCCAGAATTCAAAATTTAGCTGAAAGTGGAGAACATAGTGTTAATACACTCCATACTACCCTAATATGATATTCTGTTTAAAAATTACTAGCAGGGAAACAAATTAATATAGTATAAATCTTTACAACATATTAATTTGTTGTTTAATTATGGATAATATTACAGTTACACTGTTATTATTATATCGTTACTTTTAAATAAAAACTTATGCTTTCAGTGGTGCCTGGTTTTCATGGTGTGCCCAAAGCAATATAATATTGTTAGCTGGTAATAATGGAGTTCTTCTTCAACCATTCTCTTTAAATAACTCTACTATATCTAAATTACAGAAATTGGAAGGTATGTATCTATCAATTAATAAGTAACATATAGTTTAATATTTTTAATTTTATTTTAAATGAAAATCATCCTTAACAAAGATAATTGAAGAATTGATTAAAACTAAACTTTCTATAGAATATAATTCTATAGGTTGTCAAATCTTAAAATATTTACAGTGATGCTGACAATACAACACAAATAAAATGCCAGAATTAAAACAAAAAAAAGTCATCAGTCATGTAAAATTTCTATTCCTCCCAGATATAAAATATTACAGCAATATTTATCAAAATACCATAAATAGGAATAATTTATGATTTTACCTTTTATTTTACATATAGAAGCCTTTGTAATACCTACTGTATTATCTTGCTGTAAATGGTTGTGAATTCAATCATTACTGCTTACTCAAGTCTGAAATCTGGATGATGATGATCTCCCTGTTTACATATATAGCATTAAGCTGAGCCCAAACCATCATAAATTTCACAAAATTTAATTTACTTTTCAGTGGAATGGTCAAAACCTGTGGTTGAACGAGATGTGTTTGTTCTACGACTGTGCGGTGCAGCATGGTGTGCCTTGTTCAAGCACAGCACTTCGCCTATCAGTGGGCCTACTGAGGCATGTATAGAGATATTATCACTTATTAAGATATATATTAAATAAAATGTGTTAAAAACCCCGACTGCATAAAACTAAAAAGAAAATAAACAAGCCCAATAGTTTATTAGAATTAACAGTTGGGACCTCTTTAAATTATGCGGGGTTCCTGGTAAAGATCTTATTGATTGAAGAATTACTTATAGGTCCCTGCCCTGCTATGTGTAGAAAGATGTGAAGCTGTTTTTATTTTTTATTTTACATTTAGACTATTTCTAATTATAAAAAAACATCAAATGATTAAAATTTCAGGTTTGGTTAATGCCTATCTCAGGAGGTGGTTCAACCCAGCACGTTCTTAAAACAGGTCTCGTGGGTCGTTTCGCGGTCAGCGTTATAGATGATCTGCTTGTTATTCACCATCAAGTGAGTTAAATAAATAACAATAACAAATAAAAAAAAAACGTTTGTTGCCATAGAAACAGAGAATAGTTACTACTATATTGTAGTTGGTATTATGATAAAAGACGTAACTCATTTAATGATGACGAAAAAAATTTAAATAATAAAATTATTTAACAAAGCCATAATGGCCCAATGGCAAAAAAGTATTACTGTAAATTCGAATCAAGGTACGGTCGTGGGTTCGATAGACACTCGAGCGATTGGATTATTTAATACTTTTAATTTCTCTCTCTGACAAGAACACGCAATACTTCAAAAAAATTCGCGACCGGATTACCGCATCTTAATGGAACGGAGTAATAGTTGGTTCCCATGTACCCTCCTATATGCGGGATACAGGGATAAGTTAAAAAAAGGAAAGATGCTTGAGCCTCAAATCCATGAGATTTGGTGTTTGATATCGTCGTTTTTCAGTTGCACCTTAGTAACTTGGTCCCTGAGATGTTGAGGGTGTTAAATATTTAGAAGTAATATTTAAACAATATGGACGAGAGTCGTGCTAAAATTAAAAATCCTTTGGTGCTAATTATTTTTATCCTTCTTTTTTTGAGCCCAAGCATGATCTATGGGCACAAAGTATGACTAAACGCGACTGGTCGTGGGTTCGATACCAGTCGAGTCATCATCTCACTCATTTAAATTTATACTTCCAATTCTTCGCGCAGGTAAAGGTTCTGCCACTCAACATACAATGCCTCCAGAATTCGGCGGAAAGTGGGGAAAGGAGGGTCTTAACACAAAGTTCCCTCTGCACTGTGTGCGGGATGTAGCGTGAAGCTAATTCCTGATTCCTTGAGTCTTTTTTTTGTTTGTCCTATATTTTTTGTTTAAAGATGCTAAAATCCTAAGCCACAAATAATATTTAAAAATAGAGAAGATTCTTTATTTTTTACATAGATAATTGACAATTGTAGTGTTTTCAATTATCAATTTAATGTTTGTTTTTCTTTACATATGTTAAATTTTTTCCAGTCAAGTCAAACTTCCCAACTCTTTGATATAATGGAAGAATCAAAAGTTGAGAATAATATAGCCATACACATACCGGTGGTGCAAGGCATTTCTATGAAACCGGCGTTTGTTGATGAACAATTGTGTCCTATGTGTATCCTTTTTTGTAAATAACATCACAATAGAGGTCGTCGTGGCGCAAGCCAGGGGCACCCTCGTGCCCCTGGCTACACACGTAAGGGGACTGTAAACGCGACGGTCGTGTGTTTGATTCCCACTCGTGGGAATTAAATATTTTATATTTTCTTTTAATTGATCTGGTAATGGTGTAAAGCACATCGTTAAGCTCCGCCACTCAACTTGCAACGCCTCCAGAATTCGGCGGTAAGTATCTTAATGGGAACGGAGTGTGTTAACACTACTCGCCGTGGCGAATCAGCGTTTGTGTGTTGTGTGTTCGATTTCCACTCGGGATATTTATTTTTTTACTGGATCTGATAACAAGAAAACCGCAACGTTGAATTCCGCCACTCAACACACAATGTCTTGATAATTGGACGGTGCGTGGAGATCGAAATGTCTTCTAACACTTGGTTTTTTTGCCAAAAAATATTTTTTTGTAGTGAAACTTTAATTATTTTGTATAATATTCCTGAACGAAGTTTAGATTCAGGCAACTGGGTGGTTTTTCAACCGGATTATATAATAGACGCGCGTCTCGGCTGCTTGTGGAGGGTCAATCTTATACTGCCCGGTTTAGCGTATTCTGTGAGTATAGCGCTATCTTACATGATGTTTTTATATTTACAGGGTTACAGTTACAGGTTACAGTTTCCTTACTTCAAAGGAAACGTACGACGGTACAAAGTATGCGTTACATTACGCATATTTTATTATCCGTCGGTTAAGACACTTTCTCAAGAATGCGTGGAGGCAACAAACTGACATTAAATATTCAAGGTCTATATAGTCTATATAGTATCTTGGAATTTGGAGGCTCCAAATTCCTAGGAGTGGTGAAGCACAAAAAAATTATACTTCAACGAAAACGAGCATTTATGCTAAATCAAAACCTATTAGCCGCATAATCAAAACCTATTAGCTTCTTTCTGTGAATTATAAAACTTTGACAAATCAAAAAAAAATTGTTAGTAAAAAAACCATGACTAACTTTACCGTTTTTTCATTTAATTATGTCATTCCATATCCACTTTACAGGTGTCTAAAGACGAAGTGTCAAAAATAATAGCAGTATTACTAAGGCGAAAGGACAGTAAGGAAACCATTTATAGGATCCTTAATCAATTGGTAGGTGACGCTGGAAACTATTTGGTAGAACTGAGCAAGTCCTTTGACGAAATTAATTCTGTATACAGGTATGTACAAATATAAAACAATATTTTTAGTCCCTTCATTGTTTTTTATTTTTACAATGTATCTCGCATATAGTATTTTATAGCATTAGGCAGTGGGAACCTAGTGTTAAGACGATCCATTCGTTACTTATATACGTATTTTCTTGATATTGCCTGTTGAGTAGCGGAAAATATTAAATATTATAATACATTTTTTTGAGCGATTTGAACCCATAAGCATCGCGTTTGCAGTCACACGATGTGTTACTGCGCCACGACGGCCAAAATAATTAATAGTTCTGTGTAAGTTTTAATCATTTTATTTAATAATAATTTTGGTTGCAATCGCAATATTACAATATTTGTTGCCTGTGTAAATTAATAATTATTTATAATAATTTCTAAATATTCAAAATATTGAGAAGTCTTAATTTATTTAATCTGTACTTACAATAGTTGTTAACCAAATCAACGTATTCTCAATGGACAAAATGCGGCGTTGAGTTCCGCTATTCAACAATTCATTGTTCAATAGAAAATGGGCAGACATCGAGGTGGCGCGCAACACGGCGGGGGTCACGGGTTCAGCTTCGGGAACTTCGGGACATTTTCCCGTCATAGTGTCTCAGACGGATATATGCGAGCATGTTTTACAGGCGCAGGATATAGAATTTTTAGTACAGGTATGGGACATTATAGTATTTTGTATTTTTTTGATTCTACATAATAAATATATGAATGATGGAAATTTTGTTTAAAAAAGTGAAATAAATTATTGAAAGAATTGACAGAAAGCAAATTATGTTTGATAAATATTCAGTATATTTATAGGACAAATATTTATCTAAGGAACAAACAAAAAAAAAATTATCTTCTAATATGACTGAAGATTTATAACGATAAAAATGTTGAAATCTGGCAATTTTATTTCATTTTAACTAAATTCATATACATATATGTATATGTTAATTTACCTCTATTTAATTGAATAGCAATACTACTCTGTTTTCTCTAACACCACAACAGTACCGTCTATAGGTACTTTAGGTAGCTTACTCATATGAAGAACTTGCTTGCTTGGTTTCGCTAATCTCAAGAACTACTAGTTCGAATTGGAAATATCGAGGAAGACTATAACTTATACTACATCATAAATCATTTCGTTTCATGATGGTGAGTGTTACCTTCTGCACTTTGAATATACAACTTTTAGTTATTTCCATTTTACCACGCGAACGAAGCCGTATTAAAAAAAAGCTTATATTTAATACATCCCCAGTTAATAAACCAAAAAGTCTTTCATTTTAGGTGGTAACAGCCTATCTAGCTTCACTATCCCGCCATGACATTCTAGTACAACACACCACAGCGGAACTTTGCGTACGATCGCTAGTAACACGCGGTTCCGGGGGACGCCTTCGTTCCTTAATACGCAGGGGCGCGCTGGCCGACGCGAGGCCCTTGGCCTGCCAACTACTAAGCCTAGGCTACCTACAACTGGCCCTCGACATGATGTGGAGGCTGTCAGCCTGTGGACACGTCGTGGAGGTCCTCTTGGGCTGGGACGAGCCGTCGGTGGCCACAGGAGTGGCCAAGCAGGCGGCCATCTTGAGTGGTCTGCAGCCAAGGAAGTTGTTGGCGGCCGCCAAGATGAATACCGACCCGAGAGCGTTCTTGGCCGTCTATCACGCTCTACTGGCGAGGAATGAAAGGTTGAGGGGCAGTCCGCATTTTCTTAAGAGTAAGTGGTTCGTTTGTTTATGTGTATGTTTGTGTGCGACTGTAAACGCTACAAGTCGTGGGTTCGACTCTCACTCAAGGATATGAAATATTTAATATTTTTAGTTTCTCGCTCTGGTAATAAGACAAAGCGCAGCGTTGAGTTGTGCCACTCAACACACAATGCCTCTGCTCCGCGCGTGATACAACGTGAAACTAAAAAAAAACAACTATCATACACATATTTAACAAACATACATATAAAATAATTATATTTACTATAGCTAATCACTACGGTTACGTGGCACTTACGTAGCGAAATTAAAGATAAAAACTATATTATTAACCTAAAAGATTGTTAAATTACATTCCAGTATTACATGATTGGAATTTTATATCAATATTTGTTCGAAGATTATCTTATCGATGTTACTTTTATTTTTAAAAAGTATGCTGAATTGTATATTTATGTATTTACCTAATATGTTTATTTGACATGGTTACGTATGTGCTATTTTGAGGAGATAATTCTTGCGTCATAATAAATTCACTTTATTTCGTATTAATTTATGTAGATTGTGTGTTATTGTATATTTTAAATTTATTTTTTTAATTAAATTATAAAAATAAATAAATATGCCTAACTGGGGAACGGTGGATTTATTCATTAGGTTTCATTGAAATATAAAAAATAATTACCAAAATAAATACTAAAGTAAAGTAATTTTCAACGTACAAACTGATGGTTAAATCTTAAGTCATTTGTACATTAATTCTGGTTATCGTCAATATAACCTATACAATCTATATTTTATGGCGTGATATCTCTATAGATAACATTTGAATACAAAAGGTCAACATTATCGCCTTAAAAAGAAATCATCCAAAAGAAAATTATTTAAAGCTATTTTACAGTGCCTGCCCAATTGTAACGCTTGCTAATACTATTAGTATTTTAGATTTTCCAGCCCTTTTTTAGAAATGCGGCGTTAAGTGGCGCTTCGTAATTGCTGAATGTGTATTCAATTAAAATTAATCAAATTAATTCAGCTTCACGCACACAACAGGGTAAGCAAAGGGAACTAAGTGTTAAGAAACTCTGTTCCCCACTCAACGCCGCCCTTTGCCTCGACACACTTTGTGCCCCTGCGCAATGACTGGCCTCAAAAATTTAACAAAGATTTAAAAAAATAGCATATTTATGTATTTAAAAGTAATTATTTTATATTAAGTATGTATTTGTCAACGTAAAATATTAGGTCATAACGCAAACTAATGTATATATGTACATAATAACTTATATAACGTGAACGTATTATTATCATCTTTGATTAGAATACATTTTTGTACTTAGGTATATATTTGCGTATGGTAAAAATGTCATATTTGGTCATGGAAACATAATTTTTAAAATTATAAAAATAAAACTGAGTAGTTGAGGCCAGTCGTGGCGCAGCGGCACGAGGTGTGACTGTAAAACCGACTGGTTGTGGGTTCGATCCCCACTCGAGGAGATAAATATTTACTTAAATTTATATTTCCATTTCTTCGCTCTGGTGTCGAGGTTAAGCGCGGCGTTGAGTTCTGCCACTCAACACGCAATGCCTCCAGAATTCCGCAGAAAGTGGGGAACGGAGTCTCTTACACTAGGTTCCCTCTGCCTACCCTGCTGTGTGCGGAATACAGCGTGAAGCTGATTTTTTTTTACAACTGAGTAGTAATTTTTTTTATTTATCTTCACGTTGTGTTCCTAGTGGGGTAGCCAGAGAGAGCGGAGCTCCAAACGCTACGGCTTCTGCGTATCTCCTTCGCCTCGTCCACTGCAACATCACACACGCATCAACCTTTTCATATATGGGGGGTCCATTTGCTTTTTACGTGACCTTCCTCCAATAACATCGTCACTGCGCTCTCGAAGGTCAAGCGAGGTCTCTCCCTGCCTCTCTTACCACTCACTCTTGGCTCATAAATATTTTTGCCATCATCACACATTAGCTCGACGTGCCGAAACCACCTGGACACGTTCTTCTTCATGCTCACTGATATAATAATTTAAAACTTTTAACAATAACATATGTATCTATTATAGTGCTTGTTCTAAAAAACTTTTAAATCGCAGGTGAACAATGCGACGTCTACGTCGAGTATTACAAGCAACTGACAGCTGACTCTTAACCCAAGGTTCAAGGTTCCGTTCCCGATTGAAGACTGTGATCTTTGTAGGTATAAATGTTTAGATAGTGAGCCTACATTATGATATTGTTGTGTATGTTTAATGTTATATAATTATATACAAATACATTGTAGTAAGATCGACGCGTTGTGGTCGCCCTGAAGTAAACTGAAAATAGCTGCGTAGATTAGATTTTTGGCTTTTTCTTACTTTTGTCTCTTTTCTTTCCGAGTGAACAATGCGGAAAAGTTCAGTAAGCCAAACTTCAGAGAGGTCTTCCTAGAATACCTCCTAAACATATTCAGCGTCGCGATGCTCAGGAACGGCAGCGAGATCGCAAGAAGCAGGTTATTCGAAGGAAGAAAAGGCCTCACCGCATCCATCATCGAGGCTGGTTTCACTGGCTCCACCAGCTCCGCGAATACGACATCCCCGGAGACACACGCTCAAAGTTTTCTTCGCAACGGACACCCCGGTATCCCAGGGCTATCACTTCGACCCGTAGCCCTCTTTATGGACGAGGATGAAGAGATACTGGGCTTCTGTTTCTGCATCGTTGGTCCGAAAAAATGGGTCTACATCTCACCCGGCCTAGCTGTCCTCACTAAAGGCAGTACCATCAGAGCCACAATGAGGAAAGCGGACTACGAGAGCATGCCTTCTGCATCGCTGGGTGACTGTGAATTCCGAATAGTGCGAACCAAAAACAAGACCATCGCACTATTCGACGGCACCGACGGCGAGTCCCCCTTCAAAAAGGCATGCAGAGTGCTCGACCACCTGAGCACGCAGAACACAGAAGGAGAGAACATCAACAGTCCCAAAACTCTGAGCGTAGACGTTATGAAAACAGGCTTCGACAGAGCATCCGTCGAAGATTTTCTGGGATGCGTTAAAGCGGCCAAACACCACAGAGTAGTCGTCTACGAGGACAGGGGTCAAGACTTATCCTTCTTGAAGGACAGAAGAGAAAAGGCGAAAAAGACTGGCACACCAACATATGGGAGCGGAGCAAGCAAACTCCAAGAAAAAATTGCCAAGGAAGAGGAAAAGAAGAAAAAAGGGAAAATCACAGAACCAACCAAAACCAAAACATCTCACACGATCCTAAGCCTGCTAAAACCTAAGGAAAGACTTACAAGAAAAGAGAAGGTCACCAGAGCCGACAAAGGGCAGGTCATAACACCCGATCTGCCCCCAGCACACGAGGCACAGCAGCACATGGAAAACGCATTCCTCGAGTACATCTCCATCCAACGTGAAAGCATTAAAGTAAACCTTGGGATCTGCGAAAAGATCCGTAAGACCTTCGTAGTTCAAAACGAGGGCTTACTCAAGGTTTTACTCGAGGAAGAAAAGGCCGCCATTTACAATAATCTAACATCGACATATCTGAGGGGAGAACCACCAAAACTCCCCCATAGGGCGGCCTACAGCGGGAACCTAGGCTTCGTGGAAAGGGACACTCAGGCCGAGGAGGACACAGAGAAACCCAGGTACAAGACATCGGCCGATGACCCAATCTTAATACTAGCCCGGTGTACAGAGGTCTCGTTGGAACAGAAAATTTTGGACATGGCAAAAACCATCATGCCATCCAACAGTCCAACAGACCCCTCCAACCAACTCATAACATCACAAATAGAATGGGTCAACGGAGTCCCAGGCTGCGGGAAATCTACCTGGGTTACAAAAACCTTCAGCCCCGACAGCGACCTAATCGCAACCACCACCATCGAGGCAGCCGAGGACCTCAGAAGCAAGTTAAACTTCAAAAGCGAGAGGAAAGCACGCAGCAAAGTGAGGACGATCGCCTCAATCCTCGTAAATGGTACCAAAGATAGGCCTAAAAGACTGATAGTGGACGAGGCCTTGATGAACCATTTTGGGGCGATCGTAATCGCTGCCAAACTCACCGGAGTCGAGAAACTCACTTTGATAGGGGACCACAACCAACTCCCCTACATTGACAGGCTTAATTTATTCAAACTTCATTACATCGGCCCGAACCTCGTGACGTCCATCACAAAAGAGCTCACAAGAACATACAGATGCCCACAGGACGTCACCTACGCCTTAAACGAGGTCTACGACGGGATATACACTGCTCGCACCAAGACTCGGTCCCTAAGAAGATCACGACTCACTGGCTCACGGATCCCAATGGACGCTACCAATACCCTTTACCTGGTCCACACACAAGCTGAGAAGAAGGACCTCACCCAGAAAGGGTTTGGGAAAGGGCCAAACTCCCGCATACTCACCATAAACGAGTCACAGGAACTAACGTACGAGTCGGTAGTGATTGTGCAGACCAAATCCTCCAAAACTGCCCTACACGACAGCGTAACACACGCTGTTGTCGCAGTAACAAGGCATACAGAGGACTGCACATACTACACGGATGCAGGTGAAGACGCGATAAGCAGATTCATAGATAGAGCAAATAGGCCCCACGAGGCCGATGTACTGGACTACAACCTCAAGATGGCAATTTCCCACAGGGACTCAGAATCTATAAAAATTCTAGCAAACTACAAACAAGACAAACTCGGACTTTCATAATCAAAATACATACCGGACATGACAAGGAAATCAGATTTTCATTAACCATTACAACTACCGTTACCGTTGAACGGAGTAAATTCATTTATTTATCTAATAAAAACCAAATCACATAAACATGTAATAAAGAGCAGACAAGGGCACGGACAACCAAAGTCCGTGGTGTTTTATTTAAAAAAAAAAAAAAGCTTCAGAGAGGTCACGACTCGCCGACCTTACTTTACATCTATATTTATTTATATATTTATGTAAATGTTTAAAACTTAGGTATGTTTGTTTATTAATTAATTACCTACTTAAGTGTATTTAAAAGCAAAGAGTGGGAAGCGTGGTCGGTTTATCTTGACTTCCCTCTGTATATTTCATAAATTGCAGGTGTGAGGGAATTAAAAATATGATTAAAGAGAGTACATGTAAATACATTTTCTTATTATTATTTGTATTAATCTTAGTAATTCTTTTTTTAATTTGTTAAATAACGTTATATAATTTTATACTATGTCCATATTTGTTTTGTACTTTCATTTTGATTACTAAGATTTGGTTGTGCTCACGATTTTGATTGCCTTGTCTTCATAATTATGTATTAACACAAATCAACAAAATTTTTAAAAAATTTAATTTATTGGCTCAAACTCCTTAATTTTTATACAAACAAACAGTACGGTCAACAAGTTGTGGTCGCCCTGATGTCAGCTGTAGACGACTGAGCAGGTTTTATTTTAGGATTTTTCTTACTTACGAATATCTTCTTTCCGACTGAACAATGTGAAAAATTTTAGAAAAACCTTACATGAGGGTGGCCACAACTTGTTGACCGTATTGTACTTTTCTTTTAAAATGTACCTTTGCCCAATACTCAAGCAAATGGTATACATAAAAAAACAATACATATTGATAAAAAAATATTGTTGGTATTACCATATACCTCACAAAATAGATTTTCAAAATAATTCAATGTTATAAAAGGATTTTTAAATTATTTGACATTTATTAAAGACGTGAAAACGAGAGAAACCGCAGATCAAGGCTGATATAAAAAAAAAATATAGTACTTACTTAGCTTCACATAATGTGTATCCATAGCGGGGTAGTCAGAGAGCATGGAGCGCCATAAACTACGGTCTCTACATACCTCTTTCGCCTCGTCCACTGTCGTCACCCTTTTCATATATGCCCTTCGGGGGGTCCTCATGCATTAGCGTGACACACAGGTATTCTCACACCTCAATTCTGGGTGTGTAAATGGCATCAGTGCTGTGCCCTCTGGCCATAGTTGCAATCGCCGTCCACTAATATGGACGTGTCCTTGAGTGAGTCGTTGTGTCGACTCGTTTTGGTTTCATTTGTGATGCTGGAGTCGTGCGGTCTTCCCGGCTAGGTGAGACCGACTCAGTTGACCCGAGGGAGGCCCGGCTAGGCGACCAGCGAACGACTATCTTTAGGTTGCGTTGGCTTGGCTTACTGGCTTATACTGTCCCTAGGGAGCGCGTGTTTGTCCGGCGGGCGGGAGTGCCAGGGGAGCTATGTCCCTGATGTGTGGTGTTCGGCCGAGTTTACGTTGCCGTAGAATTTTGCGCGAGGCGGTGGATATATTCCTTAAGGTGCTCGATGCGGAGATCGCGAACTATGGTCGCGTTTTTGACGTACCGAGGGGCCGTAGTGAGTTTTCTAAGCGCCTTCTTTTGTTGACTTTGGATTTGTTTTCTTCGGTAAGCCTTGACTACCGCGTACCATGCTGCGGCAGCGTAGGTCAGTCGTAGGAGTATGTACATTTTGAAGATGCTGACTTTTGCACGCAGTCAGTTTTGATGCGAATACTGGATATAATTGTGTGATGGCTATTTGCGGAGTTTGTGATTTTGTTCACATGGTATCGCATAGTCAGCCTTCCGTCGATATATGTCCACTCGATGGGTTGGCCGTTGAGCTGCGGTCTTGGGTATTTGCTGCTGACGTAGGCCCCTGTCATTAGGGCTTGTGATTTCTGACGTTAACTCTCAGGCGCCACTTTGTGAGCCAGTCGGGGATTACGTTCCACCAAGCGTTGAAGTTTTGAAGTAGCGTGTTTGGGCCCCAGAGAGTTAGACATCAACGTGATGTCGTCGGCAAAGAGGGCCAGCTGGGATGTTGGGTGTACTGGTAGATCATCTGTGTAGGCCAGGTATAGTGTGGGCGACAGGCAGCTGCCCTGTGGTACGGTACCCCGGCTTTGATTTGCCTTGTCGATGAGGTGGTGGATCCCTCTCGTACGTCGAAGGTGCGGTCGGTGAGGAAGGAAGCGATGACGTGGATAAGTCGTCGTGTGAGACCGTGACGTGGATAAGTCGTCGTGTGAGACCGTGACGTGGATAAGTCGTCGTGTGAGACCGTGACGTGGATAAGTTGTCGTGTAGCTTGTAGAGGAGGCCTTCGTGCCACACGCGGTCGAAAACCTTTTCCACGTCTAAAAATGTGGCTACTGCGCATTCCTTCTTGTTTGTTGCCGAAGCCAAGAAGTGGATGACTCTTGAAAGCTGCATGCTGGTGGAGTGTCCGGAGCGAAAACCAAACTTAGGAAGTGGCTGATAGTTTTGGCCGGTAGCTGTCGGGCTTCGTAGGATCTTTCATTGGTTTCGGCAGCAGAAAAATTCTTCCCTCCCTCCATTGTCTGGGAAAATATCCGCTTCTTAATATGGTGTTAAATAGTCGCGTGAGTGCTATTGTTTGGCGTGGCAGGTGTATTAGTGCGCTGTTTGGGATTTCGTCTGGTCCCGGTGCTTTTTTTGGAGGTAAGTGCGAGGGAGAGAAGAAGATGGGGTCCTCTTCGCGGCCGAATGGAGCCTCTAGCACTTCATTGATCATGTTGTGAGTCTTCTATACGGTTTGGTGTGAATTGTTTTTCCAGATGGTTGGCGAAGATTTCGGCTCTGTCGCTTGCTTGGTAGCGCAGTGAGCCGTCATCATATCGGAGAGGTCTGACTGGTGGTTTTGTGCTAAGGCGATAGAGTCGGTGCATGGAGGAAGTGTCGTCTGTGGCTGCGTCGATACGGCGTTCCCAGTTAGTGGCGGACGATTCGAGTAGCTCCAGGCTGAGAGGCTTGAGACTGTCCAGTCTCAATGAGGTGATTGAGCTTCCGCTTGAGTGCCAGGTCTCTTGTCGTCTGCCATTTTTGCCGAGTTTCCCTCTTTTCTTCGATGAGTTTGAGAAATCCGCACGGGGTGGGTGGCAATCTTCTGGAGTTCGGTGTGTCGATGGATTAGTGCATGATAGCGGAATGTATTGTTTGTGTGACATTTTCCGTGTACTCGTCGATCTTCAAAGGCTCGTCGAGCGGCGAGAGTGGTGTAGGCGTGTGCCTGGATATGTGCTCGCTGAATTTTTTCCAGTCAATGTGGCGTCGTTTTGATGGTAGTGGGATTGCTCTTGCTGTCCTGCCGTCGACGATAACTACTACCGGCGCGGGGTCGGAGCCGAGATAATCTTATAGTGTTTCTAGTGTGATTTGAGGAATTCCCCTGTGAGCCGCCAAGTCGATGACATCCGGGGTGAGATTGCGAGATACTGCGTAGTGAGTGGGGGCTTCTGGCCCTGATACAGTGAAGCCTTTGGTTCTTGCTATTGCTTCCATTGTTTTACCGGCGGAGCTGGTGGAGTTGGAATGCCATATAGGGTGTTTGGCATTCCAATCGCCGGCTGTTATGGTCGGTGTGCCATCGGTAGGGAATAACTTGCTTAGGTCGCTGGCTAGTAATTTGGAAGCCTGTAGATGGTGATGATTTTTGTAGATGTGGTGCCTAATGATATCTGGGTTCCGAGCGTCTCGACATTATCCAAGTTCAAGGCAAGGAGTCTTCTGTAGACGATGGTGCGGCGGGCTAGCACTACAAGGCCAGTTACTTTTTCTCGACGCATAGTTGAGTCGCGGAGCGATGGATGTGGTAACCTGGAAAGTTTTTGTTGATTGGTGGACCCAAAAAAGTCTCGCAGATTGTTGCTATATCGACGTTTTGTTCCCCTAAGCAACCATCTTAGGTGCGTCGTTTTATGACGCAGGCCGCAGGCGTTCCAGTAGATGATGCGTAGACTATCCATTAGTAATGAGTGTGATTAGTCTCTCCAGGACTACTTTTGTGGGATCTTGGCCGGCTCGCAGAGCGATGAGGATGTCCTTTAGGATAGTCAAGGTTTTGTCGAGCGTTTCATTGGCTTGTTGTTTTTAATGAGTGGATGGTTTCAAAACCACCAAGTACCACGCACCCCAGCTGCTTCTTCAAAGAAGCAGCTGGGGTGCTTTTTTTTAAAAAAAAATGCTCCAGTCCCTGTGACGTAATCAAAGACGTTGTTATTCTTCTATTTTATGTTTACTACTTTTTTAAAACCAAAAATTTACGAGAAATATCTATCAATAATCTACTTTTCGAATTTTACTATCATATATCTACTTTATTTCTATTGTTAACAATTTTGACTATCGATTCGCAATATTCTAAAAAGATGCTCCTGCTTCCACTCTCCATTACTTCACTTAGGTTGTCTTTCCTTATTTCTACACTTAGCTTGTCTTCCAAACTCCTTCTCTGCTTAAGAAAAGCAGAGCAGTCGGTCAACACGTGGGGTAAGCTTTCTGTTTGCTGTGGATCACAGACATATGCTGGGTTCTCCTTGCATTTAAATCTGTTTAAATACTCGGAGAACCCACCATGTCCGGTAAGTGCTTGTGTGGTATATCTGGTGGGTGTGAATTTCAACAAGTCTGTATGCGTCCACCGCGTTCGGAAAGAAGAGCTTTGTGATTGAAGCGGTCTCCGGCCAGATATCTCCAGTTCCATTCGTCAAGAGAGTCCATACGGATACTCTTCTTGACGAATGACACCGCACAGCGATCGTAGTCAGGGGCCCGCTTCAGCCTCAGAGCTGCCTCTTTTGCCAGGTGATCGGCCCTCTCATTGCCTTCCATCCCTGCGTGGGCTTTTATCCAGAACAGTGCGGATACCTTGTTCTGTCTGGAAAGGGATATAATATTTTTCCTACTTTGTACTGCAAGGATGGAGGCAGTTGAGGTTAGTGACTGTTTGTAACGCCGCCATTGAGTCGCTATAGATCCCAAAAGAGTTTTCTTTGTGCCCGAGAGCCAGCTTGCGTATAGCCAGGAGTTCCGCCTGGTAGACTGTACAGAAGGTTGGCAGAGTAAGTTTGAGGGCACGGATTTCGGCCCCGCCGCTCCATATGGAGAGTGCGGCTCCCACCTTCCCCTCAATCTTACTGCCAGCCGTGTATGACCGTGGACGACCGAATCTTTAAGCGTCTCCTGCACCTGGTCACCGGTCATCAGGCTTAAGAACTCCAGGCGTATATGCTCCGCCGGGTGCGGACTCTCTAGCACAGAGGCCAACCGCTCGATCTCCCTCCCCGCCATGTCCGGGATGGGATCCCCCCTCTTGACTCTGTACAGCGTTGCTGCTTCGCGGACGCGAATGTCAAGGGGGAGGATCCCCGCCAGGATCAATGCCGAGTGGAGGGCGACCGTGCGGTAGGCCTTACAAATCTTTTGGGCGAAGCTGCGCTGGATAAAGTTCAGCCTCTTCTGGACCCCAACTCTTCCGAACAGCCGGTTCCCACGCGCTGGCCGCATACAGAACTATTGGTTCTATGACTGAGATGTAAATCTGATGGATTATTTCCGGATGCAGCCCCCAACTCGTCCCAGCCGCCCTGGTAAGCTGTTTGTATATACTGACCACTTTTTTGCAGGTGCTGTCGACGTGCGCGTTAAAGGTAAGTTTTTCATCAATTATTAGGCCCAGTATTTTCATTTCTTTTTTGAGCGCAATGTCCGTCCCGCCCATGCTCAGTCGTGGTGTGTCGTGTTTCAGCTTATTCGTTACAACTAAAGCGTTAGTTTTGGCTGCAGCGAATTTGAGCTTGTGCACGTCACCCCACCTCTGGGCATGATCGAGAGCGGCGTTCGCCTGCCTTCCTATTTCAGCTGCTGTACCCCCATGGAACACCAGGACGACGTCATCTGCGAATGCCTGTAAGTAGACCCCTCTCTCTTTCAGCTCTTTCAGCAAGGTATCCAGTAGCATATTCCACAGGATGGGTCTACCAATGGAGCCTTGCACGCAACCCTTGCTTGTGCTCTTGCAGTGTTCCCTGCCTGCATACCTCACCCGTACCCGTCGGTCTTCTAAGTAGCTGTTTATCAACCTACGGAGTCCCTCAGGGCATTTCTCCTCGACCAGCCGCATCCTAATCGCAGGCCACCAGGCGCTGTCGAAAGCGCCCTCTATATCCAGTGATACTACGGTCACAATCATCTTCTCCTGCAGCTTAGACCTTATGTGCTGGATGAGGGTATAGAGGGCGTCTTCGCAGCTTCTCTGGGGCATGAACCCGTATTGGTTTGCACTAATACGTGGATGAAGATGTGGCCGGAGCCTTGCCATTATCATTTTCTCCAGTATTTTGCCCAGCACGGGAAGGAGCCCAATAGGCCTGTACGATTTCGGATGGGCATAGGAGCAATGGGCCTGTGCGATTTCAGATGTTGTCTTTTCCAGGCTTGGGGAGGGCAATGATCGTTGCCTCTTTCAATTTTTTAGGAAAATGGTGTATCTGGAGCCAACTGTTGGCTATTTTAAGGAACAGCTCGGGATCATTTGCTATGGCGTGGTTACATATATCCGCCGTGAGTCCGTCTACTCCAGGCGCCTTCTTGGGGTTGAAGGATTTTATCGCGAGTTCGAGTTCCAGGGGTGTGAACGGCGGGTCCTGCTGTATTCCGCAGGCTCCTACGCTCACACTGCTGGCGCTCTCCCTTATTCTAGTCTGTTCCGGTGTGTCCTGAACGCTGCGGTCCTCTGGATAGAATACGTTTGTCAGGAGTTTCGTCGAGCCTTCTGCATCCAGCACTTTGCCTTCCCATTCTAAGGATACGTCCTCTGTCCTCTTTCTTGTCCTGCCTATAACCCTGTAAATTCCTTCCCACATCCCTTCTCTGTCTTCCAGCTGGCAATTTGCGCACACCTATCTTCACTTTCGTATTCTTCCCTGCTCTTCAGGTATATCTCTACCTCTGTTGCTCTTCGAAATGAGGAGATGAATTCGAATTTTTCTTTTTTGATTTCAGGAGTGACCCCCTGGGTGTGGATTATTCACCGGGGCCATGAGTGATGAACTGTGGGCGTCTGCATGTATTGTGGATGTAATTTTCTCGGGCTGTGGTGTGGTAATCGCTACTGCGCCTGCCCTAAAGTTTGCCCTTTCCTTTTGGTACTGTGGGCAGGCGATCGAATTTGCTGGGTGAGATCCGTTGCAGTTTATGCAGGTAGCTGGTTCTTCTCTGGGCCTTGGGCATTCCTTAGAGAAATGCTCTTCACTGCATGGCACGCAGGCTAGTGGCCTGTGGCAGTGGTGACTTGAGTGTCTGAAGCCTTGACACCGGTGATTTTAGGCTGGGCTTTTCTTACCCCGCCAGGCTTCGATATGGATACCGGGCATGCACAGTAACTCGGTGATCTCGTACAGGCGAGGTGCAACTCCTAATCCGTTGGCGACGATGCAGCAGAATAGGCATCCGGCTCTGCCTAATTTGGTCCTTATTTGCTTCATGTATTCGACTTTAAAGTCGAGTTCGGTTAGGGCTGCGGTGGCTTCATCCGACGTTGTGTTAAGTGGTAGTCCGCGTAATGCCACTTTAATGGCTTTCTCGGCCCCGAAGAGAGTATGAGAATCAATATATCCTTTCTGTCTTCTCTAGTTCAGTGAGATATCTTTGGATGGTCCGGTATTCCGTGTCTGTAGTGGGAGTGAAGCGTACACCTTTCCCTTAAGCGCGGGCGTTTGAAGCGTGACCCAGTTTTCAACTTTTTTCATGGTTTTCATGTGATACGTCCAGTTGGGAAGCGTTTCAACGATTAGTACCCACCACTAATTAGTGGTGGGTACTAATCAACAAGCAGATTAGTGGTGGGTAGCGCGGTTTCACTTAAGCGCTTGTGCTTGTGCTAGAGTCCATGGCGGTGGGTGAAGCGACTGCTATTGGTGTAGCCGTCGTTGTTGTGGTTTTTGTAGCTTGTCTCGCGGCTTCGGCGAAGGAGTGCCTCTCATTGTTTCTAGCCCTGTGATCCCTGGGGTTAGGAAGAGGCGCTGGTGCCTGGCATCTCCTTTTGACCTCTGCAGGTTCTGCGGGTTCCGTTGCGCGTGTGCAACGGGTTGCAGGCTGCGAGGATTGAGCTTGGATTTTTTGTCACAGAAAACTTGACATATGTTGGAAGAGCTTGTGCGATATGGCTCCTGTGCGTGTGAGTTCTTCTGCCACTGCCATGTCTGTGTAGACAGTGTTTTGACTCGGATTATCGAGGTCCATGGGTGCTGTTTGTGGTTAGTGGTAGGCCGAAGGCGCGCTTGATGGCGTCATCGGCGACGTGTTTGTGGCTGTGGCTGGCACGTATCGTGGTGCGTGTGGCGTGGTTGCAGTTGTTTGCAGCGGGGCGTAACAGTAGTACAGTGTGCTCGATGGTAAATGCGCGGCGAGCGACATGGGCTGGTAGTGGTGGTGCAACGTGTTTGTAGCGTGTTGGTAGCGTCGCGGGGTACGTCGTGTGTGGCGACGAGATTACCAAGGCAACTGACTGCTGGTACGCGTTTGCGAGCGTAGCAGCTTGTTGGTAATGTGGCACGCTTGGTACTGTCGCTGGGTGGTACTGGCTTGCGAGCGACCGGGTGTATTACGGGCACTGGTGCGCTAGCCAACACCGTGTAGCGGTGGGGTCGGTTCTCCGTTTACCGTGGTTGAGCGGCGAGCGTCGATGTAGCACTGCTGAGGGCGGTCGGTGATGTGGTCGCTGGTATAGCTGGATGCAATTGCGGTTAATGTAGCTCGTGGTGGGCTTGCTCCGTGTTCGCTGTAGATGGCGTAGCGGTGGACTGGGTTTGCTTCTTCACGGTCTTGCCATCGCATAGCCTTGGAGGCCTCGCAGACTCTTCCGGCACGACGACAGCGGACTTGCGAATCCGCAAACGCGAGCGTTGGCGGACGTTCGCATTATCCTGGCCCTGAGAAGGACCGTTCTGGTCCGTGGCGATGCGATAAACTAGAGCACCAAAGCAAACTAGGGTACCGGCGGTTTGGTCCGAGGGCCAAACTGGGGTAGCTTACAGATTTCTTGAGGCGTTTGCACTGGATGGCATCTGACTGTCGACTTCCTAGTTCGCATTTACGTGACCTTTCTCCAGTATCTATGATACTGTGTTTTCGAAGATCAGACGTGGTCTCCCCCTATCTCTCTTGCCGCACACTTTTTCATCATAAATCTTTATTGTTATTCTTCCTGTCCGGATTCAACTGTTGAACAAAATTCAATCGTTACAATTATTGAATAGTAATCATCTAAAAACATGCACGTCATAAGACGTCACGATGACAACATTTACAATTTTTGCAACTATGAAGATTAAATAAGCATAATATAATTAATTTTATCTTAAAAAAATATTACAAACTTATATTTGTAGTTAAATTCATATAAAAAGTTTGCGGGGATATGCACCCAGCATATGGGCATATGCTGGGTGTATATCCCCTAGGCAAACTTAAGTTTGTTAAATTTAATAAATTTAGCCAGTCCGACTCGCAGTTTACCGGTTTTTTTATTTATAAACTGATTTAAATAAAACTAACACTAATTGTTAAAAGATGTTTATCAAAATACAATAGCAACAACACCATTTAAATGGGTTAGGCCTTTTCTGAGATTAGCGTGCACAAACGCACAGACAGACTGATTTTAACAATCATTGCTTTGGATTACATTGATAAATGCCCCGAATAATAGATTTTCTTAAATATCTTCAATATGCAAATACTCAATGACTTGTTATGTTTTTTCCAATTTTTAGCGAAGTGTGAAGCGAAACTGGAAATGAAAGTGTGTCTACAAATGCCACTGGTTGCGGGTTCGATCCCCACTCGAGAAAATGAAAAATTTATTTAAATGTATAATTTAATTTCTTCGTTCTGGTATCGAGGCAAAGCGTGGCGTTGAGTTCAGCCACTCAACACGCAATACCTCCAGAATCGGGCGGAAATGGGAAACAGAATGTCTTAACACTAGGTTCCCTCTGCCTACCCTGCCGTATGGGGGATACAGCCTGAAGCAAGAAAATAAAGTTAGACGTAAGAAGATTCGACTGTAATCCTTTTTCATGACTATATTACAATTTGCATCATATTGTCTTTTTTTATAGAACAATGGGTCAGAGCTTATAGGTCACTCGAATGTCATTCTGCAATATATAACATTTAAATATAAATTTTGGTAATTATATATACATTAAACCTTATTTTGCATATATTTTTTACTTAATCATTTTTAAATTAATTTAAATTTGTTATATGAGGATTTACAGTCTCAACTAAGGACTGTTTTATTGTTTTGTGAATATACTTCGAAAGTATTCTTTAGAATGTTTTTACTAAACTACTACTAACTTTGTTTCTTGTCATGTATTCTGTACAAATCAATTTAATATAGCTATTATATAGGTTATATTTAAACAATAAATATTTTATCTTATTATGAATTAAAATATATGAATAGATAACATAATACATAATAAATTATATTTTAGTTAGTATAAAAATTAAAACATGATTGGATTGTATACAAAATGATTTTTATTTTCCAGTCATATAACAATCACTTACAATAAACTGTTAAATGCTCAAATAAATATATTAATTATAAAAGTATTTCAGTATTCATTCAATAAAAGTTTCAAAATGTAATTACTGCACGGATGGATTTGCCAATGTGCATTAAATGGAACGCTTCATTGATTTCTGATAGAGGAACTTTATGGGTTACAAATTCATCTAATGGTAATTTCTTGCTTAAATAATCATCTACCAACTTAGGTACACTATCTCTGCTCTTGTACCCTCCGAAGGCAGTTCCCCTCCATACCCTACCAGTTACTAGCTGGAATGGCCGAGTGCTGATCTCTTCTCCAGCACCAGCAACCCCAATGATGATAGATTCACCCCAACCTTTATGACAGGCTTCTAACGCGGCCCTCATGGTATTAACATTGCCAATACATTCAAATGTATAATCTAAACCACCATCAGTCAAGTCCACTAATACTTGTTGAATAGGCTTGTCATAATCCTTAGGATTGACAAACTCATTGACACCAAATTTCTTTGCAACTTCAAACTTGTCTGGGTTTATGTCTACTCCAATGATACGCTTAGCACCAGCTACTTTGCATCCTAAAGCAACAGCTAAACCTACAGCACCTAAACCAAATATAGCACAGTTGGATCCAGCTTCAACCTTAGCAGTGTTTAACGCAGCTCCATATCCCGTAGTAACACCGCAGCCAAGCAAGCAGACTTTGTCGATAGGTGCGTCCTCATTAATTTTGCAAAGGGAAATTTCTAGAACAACAGTGTATTCGCTGAATGTCGAACAACCCATGAAGTGGTATAATTCTTTTCCCTTGCATCGGAATCGTCTGGTGCCGTCGAGCATCACGCCCTGGCCTTGCGTGATGCGGACTTTCTGACATAGGTTAGTTTTTGGGTTTAAGCAAAATTTGCATTCTCTGCACTGAGGAACGTATAGGGGTAGAACAACGTCACCTGGTTTTACGGAAGTGACTCCTTCTCCTACACTCTCGACTACACCGCCCCCCTCGTGACCTAATACAACTGGGAACACACCCTCAGGATCTTTTCCTGATAAAGTATAGGCATCAGTATGACAGACACCAGTAGCAAATATCTTTACACGTACTTCTCCAGCTTTTGGAGGGTCCACCTCGATATCCTCGATGGAGAGAGGTTTGCCGGCCTCCCAGGCCACCGCTGCTTTACACTTAATCACTTTACCGGCTGTTGCCATTATAGTCTGTCACACGCCCGTATCAAACGAGTGGACGAAATAAAATAATTAAATAACTAAATCAGTAATTTGATTTAGTTACTACACTATTCAATGATAAGTGAAAATGGAGTTTTTGCAATAATTTAAGTGATAAGGCATATAGTTATATCACACGTTTTCAATTTCATATGAGAGAAAAGGATGAAGCGAATTCGGCGGTTCATTGATGAACTTGACCTTGAGTATAAAAGAATTATTACTAACTTCAAACTTGTAACTGAGAGGCCCGTATTGGGGTCTGTACTTAGATCATTTACACATAGTAATTTTCAAAATATAAAATATATATATATATACGTACTCTTGTGTATTTTATTCATTTCATTTATTAGGAACAGAATATTGTAAATTGTCTTTGTAGTTTAATAATATATTCGGAGTGAATATATAAAATTTTGCAATATTTATTTTTTGTCTATTCTTGTGAACAAATTGTCAATGTCAAATTAATTGACATGTGACAAAGTCATAAACACGCTGAGCTTGGTATAGGTTATGAGCTTAATTTTACTTTTGCATTTATCATTTTATTATAAAAATAATGGCGAAACTACATAACTATTATGTACTGTGTCCGCTTATTGATCAAAATAGTTTCTTAGGTGTGTCACAAGATCGAGAAAACGAAAACATAATCGTTACATTAGGCCGAAATGTTGTTAATAAATACAGGGTAATGTCTATATTCATTATTTTGATGTTATAAAAGTTAATTGGAAATGGATCTTAAATAATTTTACTTTTAAATTTTAGCTTTCAGATCAAAAACAGATTGGAGGCTGGACTTCGAAAGATCATGTCACATCGACAGTTATATATGATAAAGAACAAAATGCTTACAGTGGTGTATTCAATAAAAATACTATCAAAATATGGAAAGAAGAAGATGATAATTTAGATAAAATAAAAAAATACAAGGTAAAATTGATCACTCCAATTTAATTAAATAAATTTATTTTAGATATGTAAAATAAAAACAATATCACATTGTCATTTCCAGTTTCCAGTAAATATCTTAAAACTGCTCCCTCGCCATGAACAGCCGTCCTTAATAATATTTAATAATGGTAATTGTGCATCTTTAACATATGCATTAGATAATAGAAAATCATATGAGAGCAAAATTCTTGTTAAAGAATCTGAAACAATTATTGACACAGCTATATATACTATACAAAATACAGATTATATTTGCTATGTTATAAAAAATACTAAAGATAGTTATGATATTTTAACATGCCCTATAAGAGAGGAGCTGGGGGATATGGACAAGTCTAAACTCAGTAGAATAAAAGTTGAGAGGAATGAAGATGCATACATTGTGGGGGAACTCATAAGCAACTATAATCTTTCAGTTTATTTTCTATGTAAGTACATAATTTTTAATTACATCACAATAATTAATTAAGCTTAATTTGTTTCAGCTTCATATATGTGTGTATACAAACTAATATTACTAGTTTAAAATGGAAAAAATATTTTTCTTGTATAACCCATCTATCTAAGAATGTTTCCTGGTATTCTAATGGTCATGTTAGATATAACCCACAGAGTTCTTTTTGGCACTTATAATTTGTTGTGACATATACAACTCGTTATTTCCATTTGGAACATTCTTTTGATAGCCTGAAGGAAACAAGAATATTTGCATTTTGGCTAGAGGGGAAAAAAACTTCAAATAAGAGTTAGTCCTGTGTGTACAAAAATAAATCAAGTTTTAAACACTTCATCCTATTTGAATGTTGAAAAATATATTTTAAAATGTTTATTTTCTTATATTCTAGGGAATGATGGAAAACTTACTGTATACAATTTAGAGAAAAAAATGTGGAGAACTGTAGGAACTGTACCATGGATTTCTACTTTATCAAGTGTCTCCATAGCTTGGATGGGCACTGACCATTTAATTTTATTTGGTAGCAACAATGACCAAGATGGTGCTATAATAGTAGCTTACAACATCATCCTAGGAGTTGGCACATGTAGATATCCTATGAAAATGTATTCTGAACATGCTAAATTATATTGTTTTAATGGCCGCATTATACTTGAAGCTTCAAATCATATAGGCATGCTGCCTTACGTACTGGAAACCAATAGAAATTTATCAAGTTTGTTAGGCTCTCACGATATAATTGAAGATAGTAACACAGAAATAGCTGATTGGGACACCCCTACTGAACCTACATTCAAAGTGGCAGCCGAAATTAAAGATTTATTAAAACTTGGTTTGACAGAGAGGGCAATGTGTGCACAACTGCTACCGCTATTACTGGAAAAAGAAGATTGGCACCCTGTATATAAATTAGTAAAAGAATTTCAAGATGTACCAGAATCAATGTTAGTGTTATTACTTAATTATTCCATTAAACTACTTAAGCCTGATGATGTAGATATAACTGATCAGGAGGCATTTACAAATTTTGTACTGGGATGCGGTAAATCTAATCTAGAACTAAGGATACATACAGGGAAGGTCAAATTATTAAACCATGTATTCAAAATTAGTTTTAGTGACGCCTTATTAATACCTTTTCTGAGAAATGGATTATCCTTAGACAATGCTTTATTTTTAATGTCGTATATATCATGTTTACTTACGGATTCAAAGCAAAATTTAAACATAGAGTATGAGAGTAAGTTATATGATTGGTGTATATTACTCATGGACGCCTTTTATCAACAGTACTTATTGACAAAAGACGAAAAAGTTTCTAATGTACTACATAAAATGCAGGAAGTCGTAGAAAATCTGATTGATCAGTTGATGTCGATTGATAGCACTATGGCTTTATTACAAAAAATATTGTCTGGTAAAAAAATGGTTGAGCAGGAAGAATCATTGTCATATGCAATTGAATTGATTGAAATATAAGTTTACATTGTAATTTTTGTTTTTTTTTGCTTATACTAAACAAGGTAAGTAAAAATATGTCAGATAGAATATATATAATATATATTTTCTATCCACAATTTAGAAAATTACAGATTATATAAATGATACTATACATATATTTACTGTTACTATATTTACAAAATAAAATCAATTTGTTTCTACAAAATAAAATGTACCATGATCAGTCAGAACAAAAATGGAATTATATACATAATTAATAGCTTTTCTTACATACTTTAAACTTAATTATACTTGTGTAACCACAAAATTTTCGTATTTTAGGCAGTTTCACTTTGTAATTAACAATTATGTACACATGAAGTAAAAATTAATTTTAGACCCTTCTCAAATGATTATATATACTATATATGCTTTAATATTTCTTATTTTTAATTCTACAGTATATTAAATAATAGAGAATCGATGTAAATCTTATGACTAGAGTGAGAAGTCTTATCAAACATTCGTTTTTTCATTATATTGAAATTTTCTAACATAATTTTGGTTCAACCCCATTTTTTGGATGTTATTAATATTTTAAAGAGAATTTCAATACACATATTTATAATTGTTAGTTTGTAGAACTCTTTAAATCTTACATAAAGTGGTAGTTTCAGTAAAGTATAAGTATTACAGGATGAAATAATAAAATATTTATTATAGTCAATTAAATTGTGCTATATATATATATTTGTAATAAAAACAATAAAAATTATCTCAAGACCTTCTGCAGTAGAAGTTCTTGCGATAATTTTTATTACTTTCTTAATCACTTAAATACAATAATGTATAGCTAAAAACCATCATTCCACAGGTTTACTTGTAGCAACCCGAGCAAATTGCACAACCATGGGCCTTTCTTTCATTAAATAACCATTAGTTTCATTTAATGCTGTCTCAGCTACAGCTACTGACGGGAATGTAACAAAAGCTTGCCCTTTCATCCTGCCCTCTTGCATGACTCTCACATCAAAACCAATCTGGTCTTCCTCTGATATGTCCTCCACATATCTCTTATATATTTTGTTTAAATCCTCCACTGTTACAGTTTTTGCTAAATTCTTTATATACAATCTCATAGATGGTTGTCCAGGATGATAGTTTTTGTATATTGGCAGCACTTTCATGTCCTCATAAGATATTCTGTTTTTCATAAGTTCCTGCTTACTAATTGTTTGTAGTTTAGGCTGTTCAATTATTTCCTTGTTTAACACAGGTAATTGTCCTTTCTCAAACTTTCCAATTTCTCCAATGACTTCTGGTTCTACGGAAGGTTTTTGTAGAGCATCTTGAGATACTACTAGGGAAATATTTTTAGCTTTTTTAGGTGTGACTACTTCAAATACTTCACTCTGATCTACATTCTCTTTTGTTTTGTAAGTTTGTGGCAAATTAGCTATTGAAAAAACAGCTGCAGCCCTTTTCCTTGTTTTAGGAAGGGAATGATTTCGTTTAATCAGAGCAGTTGTTGAAGTTATTGGATTCTGTGGTTGTTCCTCATCACCACTTGAAATTTCTGATTCCGGTTCTTCAGGGGGCACTATAGCTATTTCATCAATGAAAAATTCTCTAAATGTTTCTTTAAAAAAACTTAATGCAGCTTTGTTTTCTTTAAATGGCAAGTCAAGAGACATCTTATTCATGAGATGTAAAGCTTGAATATAAAATGGTTTGTGTTTAAACAAGGCTGAGATTATATTTACAGCTACAGAAGTATTTATATTGGGATATTTATAACGTAAATGTGGTGGGGGTGGCTGATAAAAGTCAACAGATGGATTGAAAGCATTCAGTGATTCCAAAAACTCTTTGATATAATTTGTTGTTGCAGAGTTTGTATTGTCAGTTTGCTTAAAATGTGTGATTGGTTCTTTTTCATAGGAAAATTCTACCACCAGCCGTCTTCCAGCCATTTCTAATTGATGCAATCGGAGCAGTGACTCCTTTGCCTTTTCAACATTTGAAAATGCGGCAAATAAGTAGTTTTGTTTTTTTGCTGGTTGCCAAACTTTAACAGCTCCAAAATGTTTTAACATTTTTTCTCTTTCTTCAAAGTTTAAATTAGAAGGTAGATGTTTGACTATTAGTATTTTAGACATGATTGTCTTGAATCGGTCTTTGTTTTCAATACATTGAAATTCTTAAGTAAAAAAGAAACTTTACATACCACTATTTATAACAAAGCTATAACAAATATAAAACTTAATACTGAAGTTATTTATCCAATTCAAGCAGTGATTTTGTCTGAGTGAGCTGATTTAAACAAAGTGCAATAAATCTGAGTATATATATTTATTATATATGTATATGATTCTATGAGCTGCTTTATTAATGTATATTTTTATTAATGTATAATAACAACAAGACATGCGATAAATTCAAATTTATTGTTTGAGGCAAACTACTTGCAAATTGAAAATATTTACTCTTTTCTTCTAGTTGAAATTTGACAGCAATCAAAACAGATTCATATTTTGTTTTCTTACACTTGATTTCTGAACCTAAAGACAAAATGTTCAGTTATTTTATATTAGCTAATATATAAGGTAAACTTTTAACACATATGTAAAATATGGGTAGCATTTCATAAGAAGTATCATAAAAAACCTTTTTTAAAATAAAAAACTATGTTTTAAGTTTTACGCCGTCTTGTCAAATCGTGTCAGTTCACGTCATGATCTGTCCCCGTGTAAGTGTCAAAGTTACCTGTGTCAACATCAACAGACAGTGGGACAGAATTCGAATTAATTTTCTATTTTGCTAAAGAATTATTGAAATATGAATAATATTTTTGTATATTAATAAATAAGCAATTTATAAGTCAATGAATATGGCTGATGAAAACGCTAGGAAAACCGTGAAAGTAGTTGTCTTAGGTGATATCGGGAGAAGTCCCCGAATGCAGTATCATGCACTATCGCTTGCCGGCTGTGGATTGAATGTCAATATTATTGGTTACGTGGAGTCAAAACCATTAATCGAAATACAAGAAAACCCTCTAATTACTGTTACAGAGCTACATCCGCTTAAACTGAACAAAGTTCCAAAGATTATTCAATACTTTGCAAAAGCTTTGTGGCAGGCTATTAGTTTATTATTAACGTTATTTGTTACTGGAAAATGCAATTATTTACTATGTCAAAATCCCCCAGCCATACCCACATTGCCTGTATGTAGATTTTATTGTTTAGTGACCAGAACAAAATTTTTAATTGACTGGCATAATTATGCTTATTCTATAATGGCACTATCCCTAAGTCCGAAACACCCTCTTTTAAAATTAGCAACTTATATAGAGAAATTTTTCGGGCAATCATCTGATAATAATTTTTGTGTGACATATGCTATGAAAAGAGATTTGCTTGAAAACTGGAATGTGATGTAAGTAATACATAAAATAGAAATAAGAGATGAATATTTAAATATTGTTATTAATTTACAAACACTTACATTTTAGAGCCACTGTTCTTTATGATAGGCCACCAAAAATATTCCAGCCACTTAATCTTCAAGAAAAACATAATTGGTTCCTTAAAATTGGTCAGCAGTATGAAGAGTTTAGCTGTACACTTGATTCTAGTACAGAAAAGACAGCATTTACTGAAGTGGTGGAAAATTCTATAAAATTAAGGGATGACAGACCTGGCCTCTTATTTAGTAGTACCAGTTGGACCCCTGATGAAGACTTTAGTGTGTTAATGGAGGCTTTACAAGGTACCAAGCAAAGGTGCTTGAGTGGCAGCCCACTGGTATTTTGTTACAATATTTTGCTTTCAATTATAACTCTAACTTAAGCGAGAGTAAACAGTGTTCCATATTATTTATAACAGACAAAGAAAATAAAATATTTTAGGTATAAACATTTGTCAGAGTGGAAAATAAACCCATCACCATCACAATCTATTCCACAATGTTAAGTACTATATTTAGCTTCTTCATCTATCTTTAATATTATTATATAGTAATATGATATGTGATAGTAGTGGGTTCCATCTTCACTCAGTTTTTCTCACTCACTCAGATAAATGCTGCATTTTGTCACTAGTTCGTCTATCCTGCAAAGTGGGAAACACATAACACACAAGCTGTTTTTTTTTTTAATTTATTATTTACTTCTTTAATACATCTTTTTTAGTATATGAAGTTACATACAAACTATCAAAAAAACTTCCTAAGTTGATTTGTGTAATAACTGGTAAAGGTCCTATGAAAGATTATTACAAGGAAAAAATTATATCATGCCAATGGGAAAACGTAAAGGTTGTTACACCATGGTTAGAGGCTATTGATTATCCAAAAATGGTTGCTAGTACAGATTTAGGTGTGTGTCTGCACACTAGCTCATCTGGCTTGGATTTACCTATGAAAATTGTTGATATGTTTGGAGCAGGACTCCCGGTGTGTGCTTATGATTTTAATTGGTAAGTCCATAGACCTGACATGTTTTACACTAGGGAACAAATTTTGTAGATCGAGATTGTATTAACACATTATAGAATATATTTATTTTATTTCATAAATTTAATTTAATTTCTTCTTCATTGCTGAAGGTAAGAATGAATATATTGAGCAGTTCTGTAGTTTTCCTTATACTCAGTCTGTTGTGGCGCAGTATTCATGATGAAGTTGATGGATCTTGCTTTGATTTTTCTGCAACACATTATAGCTGTTGCTGTAAATTTCTAATTGTTTTTTAACATCTACAAGATCCGGCAGCTTCATCTGCTCTTCTTTTTCCTCTCAGTGGTAGTATGGTACCTTTTAAGCCTGGTATATACAGTATGTTCCAGTTCCGTTTTTTAAAATATTCTATCTTTTAATGGTGTAATGAATGAATGATGTTCTCAGTGAAAAGCAAACAATTACTATGAGTTAAAAATAATGATTTTATTTCTTTTTCTAGTCTCGAAGAATTGGTTCAAAGTGGTGAAAATGGATATACATTCAAAAATTCTGATGAACTATCCAAACAAATAGTGAGCTGGTTTGAAAATTTCCCAAACAATGTCCAACAAAATAAAATTTCAGAAAAAATGAGAAATAATCTATGTAAATTCCAAAAATTAAGATGGGAGGACAATTGGAACCTTAGAGTAAAAAGTTTGTTTGAAAATTGATACTAGAAAATTTAAGTATTTATTGTGGACCAATTTACATATAAATAATAAAATATTCAATTATAATTTTATTTTTGTAAAATCAATAAATAAAATGCAAAATATTTCTGGAAATTTTATTTACAAAAATACATTTCCATGTAGTCTTAAAGTAACTTATACTAATAGTCTTTCAATTTCTTGTTGTATGGTTTGGATTTGAGGTTTTAGCTGAGAGCCTTCATTAATAGTAATAGAGCATGCAACTATAGGTCTGGACACTCCACAAGCTCTCCCCAGAGCTTGCTTAGATCTCACAAAAACATAAGGCACATTCTTATCCTCACATAAAATAGGAATGTGAAGAACAATTTCTAATGGCTCGGCATCTGCGGCCATTATGACAAACTCTGATAGTCCTCTGTTAAGGGTTTTAGTAGCTTCATTAGCCCCTTTCCGAAGCTGCTTGTAGTTAGCTGCTTGCTGGACAAGATTCAATATTTTAGCAGTTAATGGAGTATCAGCCAAAGGGTAGGCCTTTGGGTTTACGCTTGCTTCATTTTCAGCCTGTAACATTGAAACAAAAACAAATAATATAAAACAAAATATTAAAATCTGTAAGATATTTATAGTAAATAAATATATCTTTTTTAGCGTTTTTTAAGACTTGCATTCAGGCTCCCTCCCGCCTTGCGGTACTGACAACATAACCTAAAAGTCACACGTGATTTCCTTGTTTTATAAGCAAAGTTTGATTTGACAACGAAAAGTTGCTGTAGCAACTTATATATTTAACAGCAAAGTAGTACAGCAAAACTTACCATGTTACTTTAGGTTCAGCGTCTTCTGTAGGAATATAAGTTAGACCTCTCAGCGATTTCTCGCTTCACTGAGGAAGTCTTATACAAATATGTATTTAATTACGACTCAGAACACCCTTGCAATTGCTACAATGGCAAATAAATAGTTTACTTAGTTAAAGATCACTCAAAATAATTAGAAATTAAAACAAACACAAGTAGTGTCCAGGTGCTAACCTCAAAATAAGTAACAAACTAACGACAACGAGTACGAGACTACGAACAGCATAAAGCATTAGCGTTGTTTTGAATTTTGACAATTGACATTGACACCAAAGTCCTATGGAATTTGATTGAATCAGTTGAGTGCAGTTCTCCAAAACGCACAAATTTCAATTTCCTTGTTTAATTACTTTTCATAGTAAATAATTTTTTTTAGATTACTCATTAATAGTAAATAATTTTAATAAGATGAATATCATATTAAATACTTAACTAAATAATAAACAAGTCGTCTAACCAAGTTTAATGATTTAGTATATACAAAAATATATTTTAAGAAAAAACCTTCAAAAAATTAAATATTTTACGTGAAGATTTGGTGTGTTCTTAGCTAATTTCTTTTCAAAAATATTCGTAATAAAACTACATATATTAATTTTATTTGCTATTTTTAATGAAATAAGTACATACTTAAAAGTTTTAATAATAAAATGTGCCTATAACTTAGGTGTAGCTACACAAAAATCGATAGCAAAATAAGTTTATAAAAATGGGGTCATTGATCGAGCGAGCTTTTGTTTTAAATATTGCCACGAAAATACGTTATCTAACGTAGTGTTTATTTTGGCTTATAATAATATTATCATGCAGAGCTTTAATTTCCGACGGTGCAACTGCCGCCACGGATGGTTTAACAATTTATAAATAAGTCTTATATTGGATTCTCCTAATTTTAGCACATGAATCGTCATTGATATCTTTATTTACTACTTTTTTTTTATCAGTTATAAAAACATAAAAAAAAAAGCGAAGGCGAAGGCGAAAAGTAGCTGAAGACAATGATTATTAGCTTTTAGAGTAGACGAATGGGTCTGATTTCAGGCTGTAGTCCTGAATCTTAGACATGTTTCTAATAGTACTAGTACTCACTGATGGGTCGTGTGAAAAATTTTTAATGTTTAAACCAGCTATGACTAAAAAATTACGTAGTACCTAAATTTTGTTGGTGAATTTTTCTCGGATTTTATTCTTTTGAATCTTCTTGCTATATCACTTCCATGGCATTTAGTTTCAGTGTAATGGAAACGTTATAAATAATATTACTGTTTTTAGCATATAGAACAGTACAAAAATAAGCTACTTCAACTTAAATTTTATATTTAGAGTTAATAAAATATATCTAAAATTTAACGATTTCTATTAATATTCTTTAGTTGTTTTTATTTATTTTTTCCATTATTCTTTATTTTTTACATCTCACTTTATCCCTAGCGGGATAGTCAGAGAGAACAGAGCGCCAACAGCTTTACTCTCTGTATGTTTTATTTTATCAACTGTTACCACTCATCAATCTCTTTACAAATGCCATGTTTTTTCGTGACCTCTGTATATATCTTTTCTCCCGAGCGAGGGTTTGGGATTTATAAGACCCGATATTATGGTTAGGTTTATCCGCTCTTTACCCAGACGCAGCTGACTTCGATGCATGTCCATTCTTGACATCGGAGATTCCCCCAATACATCGGTATACCTTCCCCTTTTTTGAACAATGTTAAATTTCAGTTACTATCTAGTTTTTATAGGTCTACACACTGCAGACGTAAATTACGTTTCACTGATCTTAAGAATTGGATTTACTTTCTTGTTAGACTTAAATACAATTTTAATGGAAGCTTTTCTCTTAAAATGCTGCAATTCTGTCTGTTTCAAAAGTTGTTTTATATATGATAGAAGTCCCGGTTGTCTTTCTACTGAGGGTCGCCGATAACGCTGGAGAGAAGTAGGCTTCTTGCTCTAATGAAAGGCATTCTTCACCCATCAAAACTCGTCCCCTAGGTGTACAGCGCCGCAGAATTGGTGGGCTCTTTGAAATAAAGATTTGCCAATGGTAGATAAACGTGGGTAAGATTCACTATTGAAGTATGTGAATATGGTTTCTTTGTGGTGGCTGGAATGGTTTTGTGATATTTTATCAAAATATCTTATACTCCTGTCAAACATCTATAAAAAATTCTTGGTTTAGGACCTCCTGCGACCTGCTCACTGCTGTAAAATGTGTGACAAATTAATAAACAACCTTAGGAATTACTAAAATTGCTCGTTAACATTTTATTTCTTTCTTTCTCAGAACTTTCACGCTTCATCTTTATCAGTACTTTCGTTTGGTGCCTTTGTAGCATATCCTTTTTCTTTTAAAAAAAATGATCTGAGGCCTTATAAGGAGAAAAATCACGTAAAAAGCATGAGGATGCCAGATGGCATGTATGAAAAGTTAATGATAGTGGACGAGGCGAAAGAGGTATATAGAGATCGCAGCGTTTTGGGGTTCCGTTCTCTCTGACTTTCCCACTAGTATTACAGCGTGAAGCTAAATAAGTAAGTATTTAATTTCAATTCTGTTGTAAAGAATCATTGTTGGTACCACAGCATCATTTTTCTCCAGTTGCTTATCATTATTCTACACTAATCGTCATTGTCCATATTAACACATTTTTTAAAAATTCCATTTATAAAATAAATAGGGATTGTTCATAGATGCTTACATCTCACAGCAAAATTACGGCTTTGCACGCTGGTTATAAAAAAGACAATTTTTTGGTTAAAAATAACAATTTTAGAAGAATTGCCATGAGACGTTATTTTTCAATCAAAAATTAATAAAAGATTTAATTTTAGATTGAAATATAATAATATGCTGTTGCCGTAACTAATCGGTATTTGTTTTTAGAGACTTATGAAATATATGAACAGATAGAAGGAATAATATGTATTATATATTGTTAAAATAAGTTTGTATGACGAATGAGCGTAACTCTCATCTATATAAATAATATCTTTTCGCAATTCCTGTGATAAATTTCTATTCTCCATAAAATATTTTTAATATTCTTTTAGAATTGTTCTTAAATGATCTCAACTTCCTTCAAACCCCAACGAGGAGCAGATTTCGAAGAGTAAATATCTAAAAATAAAAACCATTCAAATAAAGTACAGTTGGCGTAAGTAAGTAAAGTAACAGTTAGCTCTAGAAATAAATGCAGTAAATAAATATTACACTGGCCTGCTTTTTCACAACATAGAAGAATCTTTTGTCATGTCATTATGACATACTGGAATGTTGCTATGGGGCAGTGCTTCAGATATAAATTCAATATTTATTCTCCAAACTAAGAGCCGTGAGATATATTTACAATCTATGAGCTCGAGATTCTCTGCGAGATGTTTTGAAAAATGCAGCTATTATTACAGTTCACAATTTGTATATTATAATATTCTGTTTGTCCGGCATAAATGCAAATGTACAGAGTAATAGTAAAAATAGTGAAAGACATACGATAGGAACGAGAAATAAAGATAAACTTATTACGCCAAAGTTTCGCTCTCAAAAATTTTATAAATCTTTTATGGGTCTGAGTATACGTGTACGAATATATAATAAACTTCCGCAGTGTATTCTAAGTTTGCCACTACCACAATTTAAAGTATATTTAATATAAATACTAACAAGTAAAGCTTATTACACTATTCAAGAATATTCAGAGGATAAACATGTATGTACAGAGGATAAACATGTCGTCTATTGAATATCACGCAGGAAAACTGCCTGTTAATGTAATAATTAAATTATGCCATTGACTTTGAAAAAAGCAACTGTTGAGTTTTTTGCCGGCTCTTCTCAGCAGAACTGCCTTCCGAACCGGTGGTAGCTTTTTTTGTTTATATGTTCATTCGACGATTCAAAAGTGCTTATAATAGTCTATTTGAATAAAGGATATTTTGATTTTTTGGTTCATTTTATACAAATCAAAATCGTCCAATTCTTTTTTGGCACATCTTTTTCTTTGTTTTCTGGGCGTGGAAAATATAAAATTTTTGGTTTTGCTCTCTTTACATATTTATTACTATATTGATGCTAACACCGATTTTTTTAAAAATGAAATGATTACAGTCGCAGTAGAATTTATAATCAAAATGTCGGAATAAACCCCAATAAGTATTTAAAACTTAAATAAAATTAAGATTACATTACAGCTGGTCCTCTGGCTAATAAAGAAAAGCAAAATCTTCATATGAAATGCATTTAATAGGAATAAATATCTGTTATTTCAATTATGATCGGCGATTAATATCGTTAAGTTGAGATAAACCTTGTCCAGCATCCCGGCCTAGAATAGGATCATCCTGGTACTGGTGGTGTCGTAAGAGGCGAGTGGCATAAAGCACTGCGTTTCGCATCAGGTAATGTCCGAACACTCGTTTGCCTAGTCTTTTACATAAAAAAAAGCATCGCAAGAAAATTATGTAATACTTATTAAGAAAACGTACAAAATTATAAACGAGTCCAAGAGTTACGTTAGGCTACGTTCAAATTTTTATGCGTTTTCTTAATAAGTATGTTTCTTTCCTAAGTGTGAAATATCAACTTTAAAAATATTAAAAATTTGTGTAAATTATTTTATTCTTATTGATTTACTTAAAGGTTTATTAACAAAATAAGCTTTTAAAATTAATCAAAAGAATATCGCGGCACTCAACTGACACCCTTTGGGCTTTTTTAAGCTAATTTTGGCGTTCTATCATTGTGAAATTAGGGCTTTATTGAGTAAATAATGATCATAAGCTCAAATTCTCGGTAACATTTACAACCTAAAGGTTTGTCTTACTTGAATAAACAAAATGCGGCTTAACGTAAAACGTAAATAATAAATAAAAATATGTGGAAGATACCATACACACTTTGGATAATTTCTATTAATTCTAGAATAGTAAATATTATTTATTTTAATCGTTAATTAATAATTTGAAAGCACAGTAATGCTACCAAGGAAACAACAATAATTGTATCATAATTTTACTATTATATATATTTTTTTCATGTTATAAATTATATAAAATATTAAAACGATCGCATACATTCTTGGGCCCTGAATGTAGAGACGAAAATGGTATGATTTAATAGATTCAGGTACATCATTCCCTGCCTGAACATTCTGTCAGTTTTAGCAATCTGAGAGCTGAGAGTTATTAGAGATTTAGTAAAAGTGTAGCTAAGTTCACAGCACAATCAACCTCTGTAAAATGGGTGATTACTAAAGAAGAAATCCGCGAAAAAAGCAACAGTGGATAAAACATCGAACAAATGGGAGAGCACTTAAAACGCATCGAAACGAAACGAGTGAAGCGAAGCGAAAAATGTCAATCAGCTGTCACATCTGTCAGTTTTAAAATATGATTTTAATCGATTCAAATGGATTCCTTTTTGTTTTTCATAGTACTGTAGTTAATTATTTATATCGATTAAGGATTCATAACTAATTTTCACATTTATGTGCCCTTTCAGATTGTCAATTGAGCTAATTTTTGGTATTCTGAAATTGAAAAAAAAACTATTTTTGAGACCTGATCTCAACTCTTTACATTTGGGGCCAAGATTGAACTGTACTTATTTTAATAGCTTTCAGTAATGCGTTCAATGCAGTAGACTATTACTTTCTTATTGTACTCTTATCATACACTGATTGATGCCTTCAATACAGCTTTACAATGGTTTTCGTCTTATCTACAGGGACATCAACAGTCGGTTAGTGTAGGCCAGACCTTGTCTGACTGCCATGATGTGACAGCGGATGTCCCTCAAAACGGTATTCTATCTCCTCTTTTTTTTCAATATTCTTTAAGTCCATCACTTCCATTACCTCTCGATACAATCTATATACTGACGACTTGCAGCTTCATGAACATGCTAGGTAGATACTATTGTTGGTTCTAATAATTCTCTTAACAATTGTCTCCGTAATATTTCAATTTGGTCGTCAAATACGAAATACACAGGCTATAATTATCAGCAGCTCGCGACAACTTGCTAAACTCGGTCATAACAAACTGCCCAACTTTACTTATAATGGCGCGGTCATCAGTTTTACCACTACTGTGAAAAACTTTGGTATTATACTTACTTAGAAAACGTATAAAAACTTTAACGTAGCGGGACTCGAACTCGCATCTCCTGGAACCCGACCAGGCGCTGTGACCACTAAGCCATATATTCTCATCGAACTACGTTGTAATTTTTATACACTTAGATTTTGAGTCTTGATTGTGTTCGGTTTGTTTATTATCGATTTATCTGTTGTTTTGGTTTTCTGGTTTTTTGCAGTGGTTTTGATTGGCTTATTTGTAGATCAGTTTCTATTGTTTGTGGTATTTGATGTATTGTTATCGCTAAAGAGTTGCAGCCATATTTTCCATCGACGACCGCTGACCGGCTTGGGGAAAGGAACATTATTCTACTTGTTGTCTCAATTGATTTGTTGCATATCCGGAAATTCTGTTTTAGTCGCCATTGTTTACTTGTGCCAGGAAGGGAATTAATCCTTGGGCGGCTCCTAAAATTAGAGTCTATTAGTTTTGTCTTTCTTAATTGGTGACTTCTGCGTGGTTTTTTCGCTGAAATATGACTGAGTTGGTATTTTAAATGGCGATCTTTCTTTTTTCATTGGTGTTGTTTCTTTTTGGAATTTGAATTGTTGCTTTATTAACTTTAGTTCTTTTCTAATAATGAGAATGTCTTTAGGAAAGCCTTCCGTGACGTAAATGCCTGGTGGAAATGATTTGTTGTGTTTTAAAAAGTTCTCGTCTTCTCTATGCAAGTTAACAATAGGTTTTTGTTTTTGCTTTTCTCTTCTTCCCAGTCTGTGAATTGGCTTAACTCCCATTTATCATAAGTTTCTAACCCTGTTGTTTTGCACATTGTATTGAATGATTCACATATGGTGGAATGACAAGGTGCAAGAGGTGACTCGTGAAAAGAAGTATGCCTTTAAGAAGTGGCAGCAATCCAATTCTCCTGAAGACAGACTGGAGTACATAATAGCTAAACGTGCCAGTAAAAGAGCTGTAGCCAGAGCTTGTTTTGAAAGTTTGTCACCATTGTATGATAAACTTGAAACTGTAGAGGGGCGGAAGTTCATTTACAAACTGGAACGTTCCCGGAATCGACCTTAGGCTCCGGGCTTCCAGATTACAGAAGGGGTTCACCAGGGCTCGGCTCTTAGTCCGTTCGTATTCAATGTGGTGCTCGATACTGTATCGGCTCACATCCAAGACCAGCCTCCATGGCTGATGATGTATACCGATGATATAGCTCTCATTGACGAGAACCGACTGATGCTGGAGCGTAAAGTGAACCTGTGGAAGGGTATGCTTGAGAACGGCGGTCTTAAACTAAATGTGTCGAAGACCGAGTACATGGCCTGCGGGAGCCCGGACTCGAGCACTATCATAGGTCCTGAACCAGCCGTTAATTCGGAAAAGTTCAGGTACCTTGGATCCGTTATGCACCGTTATGTTATGGAGGCATCGATCACGATGTCTATAGCCGAAAAAGCGCTTCTTGGGCCAAATGGCCGGAGGTCACTGGTGTGGTCTGCAATCGCAGGATATCGCCCAAACTCAACGGTCTGATATACAAGAACATCATCCGACCGCTTCTTTTATACGGCAGCGAATGTTGGCCAGCACTATCTCGCCACACTCAGGAGCGTCACGTGACGGAAATGAAGATGCTGAGGTGGATGTGCGGCGTAACGCGGTCTGACCCCATACGCTACACATTCATTCGAGGTAGTTTTGGAGTTCGTGACGTAGCGGATAAGCTCCAAGAGCGTCGACTGAGATGGTTTCGTCACGTTGCGCGCCGGCCTGAGAACTATGTCAGATGCAAGTACCTTGCTATGTCAGTCCCTGGAGTGAAACCTCTCGGACGCCCAAGGGAGCGCTGGTTGGATGTCGTGATGCACGACATGAGAGCCAATGGTCTAACCACCGACGACGGTAAAGACCGTGCAAAGTGGAGTAGGTTGAGCAGGAAGGCACACCCTGGCAAAAGCCGGGATTAATGCCAGGAAGAAAAAGAATTGAAAAGATTAATATTTATTATACGATATATTTATTGAGGCCAGTCGTGGCGCAGCGGCACGTGTGACTGTAAAACCGACTGGTTGTGGGTTCGATCCCCACTCGACGAGATGAAATATTTACTTAAATTTATATTTCCATTTCTTCGCTTTGGTGTCGAGGTTGAGCTCTGCCACTCAACACGCAATGCCTCCAGAATTCGGCAGAAAGTGGGGAACGGAGTGTCTTAACATTAGATTCCCTCTGCTTACCCTGCTGTGTGTGGGATACAGCGTGAAGCTGATTTTATTTAATCTAATTATTAATTTGATATATTTATAAAATTTAATAGTTTCTGTTTCTCTTCTCTTCACTCTTGGACACAAGTTATTTTAGTACTTCAGCTGACTAAACCATAACATTATCTTATCCTACTCCATAAAAAATATTATAAGACTATAAAAATTTTGTACTTTGTGTTGGTTTAACATCAATTCAAGAAGAAGACCAAAATTATTCTTATGTTTATTTATTTATTTACATTATTTTTTATGTAGAAATATGTAATACATTATTAATATATTCCTATCTCATTTACAACAAAATAAAATTTTGAATTTTATTATACATACTTACTAAAAATATATTCAATGTACTCCTAGGTTGATTAACTAGCAGACTTGAGCCTAGGGTGATAAAATATTATGGTGGTAAACAAAAAATTATTATATACTTCATACAAATAAAAAGAAAGGTCATATAGCAAAATATTTTGGAAAGTGCATAAATAATTTTATGTTTAGTACTTACATATTTTACTTACTTATGTTACAATTCCTCCAGAAAGATTTTTACAAATATCCACTTACCAAAAATTATTGTTAAGAATCATTATTTCAGACGAACAAGTGCTTTAACATTGGTAATGACAGCCCAATTTTATAAAAATAATTGTAAATACACCACTGTCATAACTAATTAAACCAATTAAAAAAATATATAATAACAATTCACAATATACTAATCACTTCACTCACTATAAATTTAAGTCATTGAAGCTCATCTTGGCTTCATAAGCTTATACTAGTTAGGTTTTTTAAATGTATTGTTTTGACCTGTCTGATTAGATAAGAATGCTAGGTGACCTTTAGGACATTTATTAGCATAATGACCTTTTGTCCCACATTTGAAACAAGTAACCTCTTCTAAGGGTTTGTGTATCAGTCTTTGGAGGCGTTGAGCTTCATCATTGTCAGTTGTCTTTACATAACCTAGAGCTCTGTATCTAGCTTCTTCTTGTTTTTGAGCTACTTCTCTTTGCTGGAAAATTGATTTATCATTTAGTATATGAAAGTTGATAATATTATTATTTCTTTTTTATTTTATTTTGTTTAACAATATTAGGATGCCCAAACTAATAATATAGTACTTGTCAGTTCAAATCCTACAATGAAGAATCTGTATATCCAGAAAATGTATTGTAGAATGGTAAAAATCAGAGAACTAAAACAATTTAATTTCTTCAGCTTCATGCTGTGTCCCGCATATAGTAGGGTAAACAGAGGTAACCAAAAAGAAATAAAAATATTAATAAATAATAATGCATTTCTCTGAGTTTGAACTCAACACAGTTGTGTTTATAGTCACATGATTGTGTCCCGTTGCCACAAAGGCCTTAACAGTTTATTATTAAAATAAATTAGATATATATATGTCAAACTTACATCAGGTGGAATCTTATTACATGTAGATGCTTTATGTCCAACTTCAGAACAGTAATGACAAACTGGAAGCCTTTTAGCATCTTTAGTTTGTTCTGGAGGCGCAGGCAATTCAAATCTTGGATGCATAAATTTACAATTAGACCCATCTGGACAAAATCCTGCTAAATAGTTCATACATAACACTCTCCTTACATGTCTATGTCTACAGTGCGGTCCATGTCTACAGAAACCTCTATCATACCTGTAAGTAAAGTTGCAAGTGTGTATTATATGACTGTATAGTCAAATTAATATGTATTATTATAATATAGGACTACTTTATTCTGCATAATTATTAAGCATATCAGGCAGAATATGTAGATTGACTCTAGTGTAGTACTAACCACACTTTGTTACATTATTATGTATTAACAATATTCAATCATTACCATTGACACATACTGTAACAAAAATATATATTATACAATAAATAAAATAATGCAATAAGTGTTACATATCAAACTAACCATGGACAATCCTTTATTTTACTCTCAGGGTCTATGTGAAGAAAAGGGCATTCTTTATTGTGACAAGCATTAAATCTAGCGTAGAAGTAACATTCTGGCATTTTAGACATGTCATATTCATGGAGGAATTCACATTGGTCACCCTTTTTACACAAACCACGGAGCCAATGTTTGCATACAACTGTCCTGTCACCTCTTACATGTCTATATGGGCATTGAGGGCCATTAGTACAACCTCCTGGCTGGCTAAAGAACTCACACACTGCTGCTGTGGATTCTGAAATATTAATTATATTTCAGAAAGTAATTTATTTGAAGTATAATAATTTCAATATTCTCTTATTATCTAATGATTCAAAAGTAAATAAGGTTGTCAAGAGAGCCTACTTAGTACCGACATATTACTTCTCTATATTTATATTAGTTATTTTAAGACTAGTTCTATTGTTATTAATGTAAAAAAAAATATTTTTTTGTAGCTATATTGTTATTTTATATTCATTATATATAGCTAAATAAACTACTTACTGTCCATCCCGGGAAAGGGTAGCGGTAAAGCTCCATACTGCTGTTCTAATGCATAATCTATATCAAATTTAATATGATCTACGTTAGCTACTATAACTTCCATTTTGAGTAAGAGACTCAAATATTATTTTAAATTTAAGTAACCGAAATATAATTCGTAAATAATGGCCTGCGATCTACCAAGAAGCACCAACGCAAGCTGTCAAAATTTAAAAGTCAGTTTGTGACTTTCCTGTAGCTGTCAAATATAATGAAACTTTAGCACAGATTACTAATTCAACTAAAATAAAAAAATGTTGAATTTTATTTCAAATTATAAAAAACCAAAATTAGCTTAGAAGTTAGAAAGCTCTTATACCTACCGTAGTAAAGGTGGTACTGTACCTAAAATGTAATTTGATAATTATTTGTTTACGTACATACCTTAATATATAAAACATATTAATATCAATAACTAATCATCATTTACTGAAATATATTCAAATATCTTAACTTGGTAAATTATAGTTATTATAAATTTGCTTACAAAAAATATTCTATTACAAAATATAAAAAATACATGAAAAATATTAAAGAACTGAATAGATAATGACTGATAAGAAAATGTCAACTGTCAATGTAATGCGACCAATATTTTATCCAAACACAAGAATTATAAATATTAAGAACTTTAGAAAAATATCGAAAGCTTTTACTTAAAATGTCTTTTTCGGAGTTAAAACATGCTTTAAGAAAGCATGAATTTCCAGCCTGTGCAAAGGAAGGTCTTTTAAAAATAGGTACTTGTTTCCATTAACATTACTAATCCTGAAAAAGTTACAAAATGAACTATTTACACTTTTCTTATTGTTTTTTTTTTCAGAACAATTGCTTGTGGGAAGATCAGGCCCTACTAATAAACAACTGGATAATGCAATGGAGCTTATATCAGAATTTGTATTTTGTGAGACCGATCGCCGCGGAAATCGACGTGGATTGAATCCTCTGCAGGAATTACAGCTCATAGATATTATTTGTGATTATATATCAGCTTGTACAAATGAGACTACAAAAAACACAATATTTTTATCTTTATTTGGGGGAATGGAAAGTCAGAGAAAGCTGAAAATTTTAAGCATTCTTGCTAGCATGGCTGTTTCTGCCTCAAGTACTCCTGTAAGTATTAAGTTACTTTATTATTTTAAATTAGTTTTGATCATTTATAGATATTACTGGGAGGGCATGGTGCAATAGGACTGTTAACCTAGTCATCATAGTTGTGGGTTTTATCCCCACTTGGTATATTGAATTATTCGGACTTCCCTTCTCTGATAGTCAAAGTGTGGTATTAAGTTCCAACACTCAGCTTGCTATTTGCCAATAGAGCTTACGTAGGAGCCTACCCACATGTTACTTTAAGTTACATTAAATTATACACAAATATTCTACACAAATATTCTGAATGAAAGCAAACAATAGAGTGTTTTGTAATAAACCTATTAATCACAGAATTAAGATAACTTTAAAAGAATTTTAATAAACTACAATTTTAACTATTTATTGTATTTTCAAGGTGCTGTTAGCAGTAGGTGTGTGGCTTCAACAAATGGGTTGCTCCTCTCAACAATCATTACAATTAGTTGAAAATGTAATCAGAGACCATTTCTATTTGAATACTTCCAACCAGAGTGCTTTAAAGACCTTAGCAACAACTGCTCCACAGTTTGTATCCAATTTTATAACTGCTGTAACTGAATTGTACATGCATGATGGACAAAGAGCTAAGAAAATGCCCCCCAAAAATTTATTGGAGGTTATTACTTCTTGGGTAAAGTATATAATTTTCTTATTTAAGAGAAAAACTAAATTTACTTTCAGCACTTGTAGTAATTTGTCTTAGTTAAATAGTAGTACAGATACATATGTTTTTAAATATTACTATATTGGCCCTACTGCAGCGTCATTATAAAGAGGACAGCTGACTGTAAATGTAATATTTATGGATTCATTCCCACATGAGGGAATAAGTGTAAAAAAAAATGCTCTTGACATTAATAATAATTTTTATTACTAAGAAATCACTGTTCTTACTAATAACTACCTTTCTCTAGGTATATTCCAATCCAACATTATGTATGTCAGCACAATTAAACTCAGCAGCACTTCCCAGTGGTTCCATTCCAATGGCTGCAGTTACTCCTTTAGCTGGTTTAATACATTGGTGTGCTTTAGCACCACTGTTTATTGATGAAGGTAATTTTAAATATTTCATTTATTTATTAGTGACGTAAATATTGAAGTTTATTATTATGAAAAATTTTTTAGCTTTACACAAAATACATAGCAGGGTAGGCAGAAGGAACATAGGAACCTAATGCGCAAATACTCAATTCCCTATTTTCTCCTGAATTCTCTAAGTAGTAGGTAGTAGTTTTGGGAGTTCCCCCTCAACACCACACTTTGTCTTGTTACTAGAGCAAAGAAATGAAAATATTTTAATATTTCATTCCCCCAAGTGAGAATAGAAGCTACTATCGTCGCGCTTACAGTCGCACATTTCTGTCCTGCTCTGTGTGTCACGATGGCATTTAATATGGTATTGCATATCAAAGTATGTATGTATAGGAATTTAAAATTTTATGATTTCTGTTTCATATTTCATATTATTAGTCAATAAATTTTCTAAGATGAAAACTGTAATTTCAACTTCAACAGTATGTATTTATTTTATTTTTTTCCCCTAGATATAAAATGCATTGAGTGAATACGTATAAGTGATGTATGTTGACTCATTTTTGATGTTGACTCGTTTTTTGTTTATAATTGCCTAAAACATATAAATGCTTTTTATATTAATTTTCCATTTAAGACACTGAAATGGATGAAATACCAATAAAGAAAATTAAAATTGAAGATGAAAAGCCCACCATAGTGAAATCAGTATCTAGTAAACCATTAACAGAGTCTGAACTTTACATAAAGTTACATCTAGGAGTGTTACATAGTTTGAGAGCTGGGAGACGAACCCATGGACCTCCCACGGCTGTGAATGCTCAACATTTAGCTGCATTGACCCCTTTGGTACAAGCATATGGACATCAGTTGGTTAAGAGGGGTGTTAGATTACAGAGTGATACGAAATTACAGGTAATTATAATTATTTTATTAATGTAATAAATTTTTACTAGTGTAGTGGTGTAGTACACTCCAGTCAACATTACAACACTTCCATTCCCCATTTTTTTCTGAATTCTTGAGGCATTGGATTTTGAGTGGCTGGACTCAATACTGTATTAAAATATTTATACTATAGTTTCAGACAATTGAATAAAACAGTTGTTGTAAAACAGATGAGGCAAAAAAAACATTTTATATTTATATAACTTTTTTATTTATGAACCGATTGAAATTGATTTGAAATTAAACAAACACTAAATGTTAACGGAAGTTTGCTAAGATACAATATTGAAAACTGTATTTAAATTGGTTAAGCCATTTCCTAGATTAGCTTGCACAAAACCAAAGACAAACCAACAGAAAATTTAAAAATCATCTTTTTAAGGTTTATTACATTGTTAAATTCCCCCATAACAATTTTAGTCACAATTTTATTATAAGCATAGATTAAGATAAAATAAAAATACGGTTTTGTTACAGGACTGCCTTGACAGAATAGGTCAAGCAATACAAGTGTCACTAGCAAATGGTTGTGTCTACGGCAATATTAGCAATCTCCTAGCAGCATTAGACACTTTACCTGAGAATAGGCTTTTAAGGATTATTATTAAAAGTCATCAACAAAGCATTTGACGTATGCTTTAAAATTATTAATGTAAAAAACAGACTGAATATAATGGAAATTGTTAATAAGTGTTAAAATTGTGTATTGATTGATTATACAAAAACAGAATGAAATATCAAATGGTAAATAAAATCTATTAAATTATTGTTTTATAATATTGAATACTGGTTATGGTTATTGTGTGAGAGAGAGAGAGAGAGAGATGTTTGTAGATTTAAATTCTACTCAAATTAGATGGTTTGCCTTGACACTAAACTCTCTCTCTGCCTTCTTGCTATGCAAGATAAAGTATGAAGCTTAAATCACCTGTCACTATTAACATTGTTGGATGTGAAAATAGGCAACTTTAAAGGTACTTTAAAACCTCTAAGCTTAAAATATTAATATATATTTTTTGTATATGGTCCAAATTTGTTTCATTTAAATAAAAAAAAAGGAAACAATAAGTTCCTATATCTTGATACACCACATCATTATATACCCAGTATGTAAACTGTGAACTAGAGAAGAAAGTAATAATTGCTATTGTAAATTTTATGAAGTATATATATTATATATTATGGAAATGTCAAAAAAAAGTGTTAACAAATATAAAATGATTTATTATTAAAATTAAAATGGCTTAAATCTACGACTTTGTTTTATTTGTGCAATCTTTTTCTTGTCCTCTTCGAATTTTTGCCTTAAAGCCACTATGTGTTTCATTTTGGATTCCCTGATTTGAAAAGTGTAGAAGTTTTTGAGTTCTTTTCGTTTCTTCTTTCTGTCTTCTTTAGCCATAATTTTATTCTCAACTTTTTCTGTTCGAGCAAAACTTTGAACCTTGCCCCTTTTAGTAACTGTCACCCATCCCTCACTATCCTCCTGTTCCAGTGCCTTTTCTTTCTTTTCTTCAATTGCAGTTTTCTTGTCATATTCTTTCATGAAAGTCTCAATTCTTTCTTTTAATGCTTTTGTCAATTCTATGGAATTATTATATTCTTCAACCCATTTTTTTAAACCAATTTTTATTTCATGGCCATGTGAATTCATAGGACTTAATTGTGTTAATTTAAGTGCTCTATCTAATTCTGAAACTTTTTTGAACACCAAATAGCAAACTTTAAATGATAGTTTTTGTGGTTTCTTAATGAATTGTTCTTCAATTACTTCTGAAGTAGGTTTTTCGTGAAAAATAACAGAGGTTATTGTACCGGCTTCGCTAAATGCATTTTTAAGGCCCTTCTCATCAGCATATGGTGGGATGTTAACAATAAATAGTGTTCTACCTGAAGGTTTATCACTTGTGTGGTTCCTTACAGTATGTTCTTTAAAATAAATTATATGGGGAGAAGAAGAATTTTCATCCACTTTTAACTCCAATGCTGTAAAGAAATAAAATGAAAATATGTTAAACTGTGAATTTTATATTAGACTATACACAGTACAGCTTATTATTAAGCTATTTAAGCTAAGCTTATTATTAAGTACGCTTAATTGACTTGAGTGATGGATTGTATCAAAAAAAAATATTAATTATTATAATTACCTTTAAAATCGTGATTTCTTTTAGTGCTTTTCATTGTTATTTATCACATTAAAAACAAATGAATGTTAATGAATACTTGTTTAAACTTTTATCAATATTCAAATTCCACGTTTAAAAGGATAACCTACTTAGTTAATAAATTAGACATTTGTATTTGTTTTCCCTTGAATGAAGACCACAGAGTATATATAACTATACCCAAAGGATGTGATTTGGGAAGACTATAAACTATAAACCTATAGAGTATAATGTTTTTTCCTACAGACTAATAATAATACAAAATTCGACATAAAATAAGCTGCGCAAAAATAAATACGGCACTTTAATAAAATTAAGATTAATTTTATAAAACAAATACAAGTTTTACTTTTCCCATCAGTATAAAATAAGCTAATTATAGAGAAATTATATGTAACATTTAAATATTTTTATGTAAATATTGATTTTAAACTTTAGTTTTTTTAGAGATAGATAATTATTTTATATTGAATGAAATATATTTTCAATAACATAAACTATTAAATTTTAATATATTATTTATATATACCGTACTAGTTTAACCTATGGTAATAAATGTTCGTTGTAATAAATGCATCGTTCAGAAACTACCAGAATGACAGGTGATAACTGATATGTATAACGTCTGTGTCTGTGACATCTCTGTTGGCGAAGGAATTTCGACAAAAAGCGTTTGTGTCTGAAGTTTTAACTGAATTTCGCTCTTAATATTACGGCAATGTGTTGTGACATCTATACATCAAAAACAAGTTCTAGTGATGCTATCCACCACCTCAAATAGTAAAGTAAAAGGTTCAAAATTATCGGATAATATTGACGCTTCTGATCGGGACGAAATTGGACATGAAAACACTGCGGATGATAAGGTCAGAGGTTATGTTGGAGCATACGATGGACCTTCCTCATTCGGAGGTCCTAGGGAGCCGCGTTTCCGGTCGCGAGGACGGGTCACCGAGTTCCGTCACTCCAGAGGCGGAAGCAGGGGCGGCACCAGAGGCCGTGGCGGTTTCCCGCCAAGAGGTGACCGAGATGAAAACTCCTACAGATATCACGAATCGTTAGGCACTGCTAAAATTGACAATTGGTCGCAAGGAAACAATAATAAATTTTATGAGAGATCGGACTTGGTAGTAAATCTTCCTGAGGACCCGCGTATTTCTAAGCTTTTACGTCGTCTATGTGCGGAAGTCGATGTCGAGAAATCTCTTACAATATGTAGCAAATTGCAAGATGCTGTAATGATGCCTGAAAATGCACGTTATATAAGAAGATCTTATGATATATTAGTGGAATCATTGTTAGATGTGCTTTATGATGCACCTAGCATTGAGACAAAGGAGGGTGCTGCTATGGTGTTGGGCAGAATTGGCTATGTTATGGGACCTGACTTTAGAAAACATCTTGATTGGATTATATCAACATATTCTGTGCATAATACATCTATTAAACATCTTTTAGTTCTTTCTTTCACAGAAACTTTTCAACTTGATTTTGAAACTCCCAACCTACCTGATTTTGCAGAAGACATATTAGAAAAGATACAAACTATCATTGAAGCTACAGATTCTGCTGAAGTGTTTATGGCTGCCATAAATGCTATGACATTAATGTCTAATTCATACCCAGAACATTTTGCTAATCATTTTGTGGATACAGTAGATATTTTAGTTGGATGGCATGTTGATAATGCCCAACCGAAGAAGATTAAAGATTTTGCTGTACAATCATTATTTAAATTGAGCCGTCACTGGCAAGCAGATGTGGGATTTTCAATAAATCTGTTAAATCAGTTCGTAGAGGATATGGTTGCTTATTGTAATGACTTGGATTCCAATAAAAGTGATAAAGATGGTGATGCTAACTCACATGAAGACTGCATGCAAAAGATTTCATCGTTTTTAAATGTTTTTAACACAGTTGTTAAAAGTTTGGGTAACTTGTTGAGCCCTACAGTCTCAAAATCTGTTACTTGGTCATTTCTGACTGATGCATTGAGTAAAATTTTAAATGTAATGATTGAGGTTCTCACTGAAAATGCTGAATCGGACCTAATTTTAGCAGGTAACAAATGCATTATATTATTATTAAAGTATTTGCAAACTAAATCAACTTCCTGTCAACCTGCTTTGTTTTCACTAATAACTTTGGAAGTTAATAACTATTTGCAAATAGATGAAAACACTTGTTTAAGCATTATAAGCCTAATTTCAGTTACTATCAAGGAAATAGCCTCAAATCTTCCACTAGATTTTATTTCTCAGACGATAGGTCCTGGATCTTTACTCCGACCATTATGTTTCTCTGAAGACACTAGGATACTGAATGGTATTATGTTCATATATAGTAATTTACTTAACTTGAAAAATATCCCACTTTTACAAGAAGCATATAAATTTGTTTTAAGTGACATACAAAATTCATATTCTATCTTAATACCAGATGTGCAAATATTACAAGTTGAATACACAGAAGAGTATATGAAAGATGATGCAGAAAAAAACATTATATTTTATTTACAATGTCTTTCTGATTTGGCAAATGCAAGTAATTCTATAATTGGAATGTGGGCATTGCAACCAAGCATTTTGGAGTTACTGGCTATCAAAATGTGTCCACATGATGAAATTTTAATGAAGAAACATCCAACACTACAATACGCTATTCTCTTTTTGCTTTATTCTCATTGTAAAAAGAACAACCATTTCATTGCTTCTAGTGACTTAGTAACAAATTCCCAAGGAAGGGGTAATGACTTATTTGGTTTATCCAATTTATCTTTAGGAGATGTGTCCAGCTCGAGCCCAACTTCTGGACATCTTACTGTAATCTTAAACACTTTAAGCATTGTCCTTGATGAACAAATGCCTAATGAAACATTAATTCTTATTTTGACATGGATATCAGATATATTTTGCCAATTAGACAATTATTTACCTATTGTTAGCTTATCGAAAAGCTTTCTTTTATTGACAACCAATATGCTAACATTGGCCCATAGTTTTGACAGTGAAATTGTTTTAATAGTGATTAAAAATTTCCAATATTTACTTAAGAATAAAAGCATGGTGTGGAATATGCTTTTGCTTAAAACAATTGCAGTGGTTTGTATTTTACATATTGACAATGAAAATAAAGTTTTGGCCGCTATATGTAAGAAAGTTTTGTTTGAACTTCCATGGGACATTGTACAACAAGAATTTGATAAACAAATCGTAAAAACATTTACTAGTCGCAAAATGAACAATTTGGTTATAAACTGTGATACAAAACTAAATTCGTTCAAAGAGTATCTCATGAGAGGATCGTTTACAACATTGCCCAATCATCATTTCTCATCTATTATGAATTGTCTAATAAAAGTTAATTTAGATAATAAGAGCTTTTTACGGGACATCTTCATATCATCTTGGCCTCTTCAGTGTCAAGACTTAGATGAAAACGCCTTATTATTCTTTCGAGAATGCGCAACAAATTTCTCTTCAATAAGTGCCAGCTGGGCCCTGTCTGAAGTGGCTCAGACATGTATTTTATTAAAACTTCGTACACCATTAGGTAAACCTCAGGAGACATTTACAAAGATTGAAGGTACATTAAAAGGTGTAGCGAGAGAAATATCATCATCAGAAACGAAATATGTAGCATTAGAGAGTGCAAAAGTTTTAGATATAGCAACAGCTGAGCAAGTTAGGGCACGATGGCTGGTAGAATTTATGATGTTCTTAGAAAAATATACTTACAATGCTGCGGAAGGTACGGCGACAGTGCTACCAGCGGTTGCTAAACCCGTCAAAACATTTTTCCACACCAATTGGACGACTTGCCGTGAGTGGAATAACAGAGTTCGTCCGGCAGCACTCGCAGTGAGTATTTACGGTGGACATTACGGGGCGGCGATATATCATGCTTCTTTGATATTGCAAAACGCCTCAACTAACTCGAACATAGATATAGAAGCGATAACAATAAGTGTTGCACGAGCCCTCATAAATATAAAGGAACCTGAAGTTCTTCATGGTTTATATGTGTGGATAAAGCAAAAGTTTGAACTAAAGTTTGCCTGGCTTAAAGGTGCTGCTGAACAAGCTAATTTTAGATTTGAATTAGCTTCTGATTTCTATAAAAAGACTTATCAACAGATCAATGAAAATAATGATGAGAATGAAAGTAAAGTAGGCTCTAAGGCAAGTAAGTTCATCGACGAACAAGTATTAGAGTGCTATAAAAATATACAAAGCTGGGCTGACATGGAAGAATGGAAACAGAATACTGAAGGAAGTATGCGTAATTCAATTTGGGAACCACTTACCGTCTTAGAAGATTTTGAAGATGCTAACGAAATACCGGAACTTAGTAATTGGAACATTTTGGACATAGATTCATCTGATTCGCCTAAAAATGCTTATTCATGTCAAGGGCTAATAGACAAAATTGAGACTACGTTAATATATTCAGCGATTAATATTTATCATAATAAATATAGTGACAAATATGAATCACTATTGAAAGAATGTGAAAGTTTATTAAATTCAAGTGCAGAAGAGTTTTCGCGGACGAATGCTGTCCATTTTCTTAAAGATATAGCTATAATGCAGCTGGCAAATAATGGTCTACTGAATGTAATGAAGAATGGAAAAACAATAACTAATCCGTTCAAGCCATCTGCTATTAAGGAAAATATTTATGGTACAGAAATGAAAAACTTGACTCGCGTTTTATGGTGGAATCAATATTTCACGAAGCTTAACATGACCGAAGAAAATGTCTTTTATAATGAATGTTTAAGACTCGATGTAATAAAAAGCGCTAGAAAGAACGTTAATTTGGTATTGGCGAAGAGAGAGCTTTTAAGGCATTTTAAAAACAATTCTGCTTTTCAGTTGTGCTTGAACGTGAGTACTTTGGAAGATTTAAGCGATGTTTTATTTATTTCGACTAATACATATGACCTTGATATATGGACACTCAATAACGCCACTGCACTGACAGAATTATGCAAAGTTACCTATGCTAAAGATGAGTCGAAAGCTACTGCTATCAATTTATGTGCGAGTATATCCCTTGGATTTTCTCAAAGATTAGCTATGGGAGAGCAAAATTACGAACTACGAGAAAAGGGGACTAGATTGTTATTGACACTTTCAAAATGGGTCCAAAATGAAAACGAAAATATCTTAGAAAATGATTCACCTCTTTCAAAATTAGTACAAGCTTTACCTGAAATTGGCTTAGTAGATAACAATATATCGGAGAACGTTATTCCTCTGACTGACTCTGCAGTTGGTAAACTATTGCAGTTTGGCGTAAACCAATGTCCAGGTCTGGCTAAAGCTTGGGCTAACTTTGCTGCTTGGTGCTTTAGATGGGGTCGCAAAATGGTTGAGTTTAGTTCTAAAACACGAGAACAACTTACTGATAATGATAAGCTTCAAATAGAAAGTGTAATGATAGGTTGTTCACCTCAAGATTTTGAAGCTGTCTGTGAGATATTGTCAAAAACAAAAGCGACGTGTGATGAAGAAGATATAGATTGGAATGAAATAAATACCTCAGAAATGATCGAAAACCAATTGCGTACCGTTCCATCTTTAAATAATGCTTTCCCTGAACACCTTGCCCTGCTCGTAGACATATGGCGGCAAGCTCAGAAAAGAGTATTTTCATACTTTGAGTTATCAGCGGATGCCTATTTCAAATTTTTACAATTAATATGTGCATCAGACTATATTAATCATAGTGGCGAAAATGCTGTTGTTAATGCGACACTTAGGCTTTTACGATTAATAGTGAAACACGCTATGGAATTACAAACTGTCCTTGAATCAGGATTAGCAAACACGCCTACACAACCGTGGAAAGTAATTATTCCTCAATTATTTTCAAGGCTTAATCATCCAGAAACTTATGTACGAAAGTGTGTTTCTGATTTGTTGTGCAGATTAGCAGAAGATACGCCGCATCTAATTACATTCCCAGCAGTCGTTGGTGCTGTAGAAAATGAACAAAATAGCTTGACAAATTTACACGTCCCTAGGTCATTTTTGTCTAATGATGATCCGGATAGTGAGGACGATTTAGATTTGGAAGACTCAGCTAGTGATAAAGTGGTTAATAACGAATTAAATTCTTGTTTCTTGGACATGGTTGAAACTCTTGCTAAGCAGGCTCCTAAAACAATATCACAAGTGAAATTGTTAGTAAAAGAGTTGCAGAGGATAAACTTACTATGGGATGAACTGTGTCTAGGAACGTTAGTGCAACATCACACAGAATTTAGTAAACGTTTAATTCAACTAGAGACTGAAATCACAAAAGTAAAAAATAATGCCAACTTAAGTGCAGAAGAAAAAGAAAAACTGATTAAAGAAAAGCATCGTATAATTTTTGAACCGATAGTGTTTGTTCTCGAAGAACTTAATCGTATAACATCTGCTGAGCCAGAGACACCTCATGAGATCGGATTTCAAAATAAATTTCAAGCCATCATCGTCGATGTTATTGATAAACTGAAAGATCCAACCAATCCTGAAAAGCCTCAAGAATCCTGGGCGCCACTTAAACAGTTACAAATAAAATTACAACAAAAGGTGAACAAAAGAGCATTTTATATATTAAAAATGTCTGATATCAGCCCTGTTTTAGCTGAAATGAAAGATACAGTGATTACAATGCCCGGTTTGCACACCAATACGAGAACTGTGAGGATTACAATAAAATCAATTGAAAATAATGTTGCCATACTTCCTACTAAGACGCGGCCAAAGAAATTAGTATTCTACGGCTCTGATGGTAAACCTTATACATATCTTTTCAAAGGCTTAGAAGACTTGCATTTAGACGAAAGAATAATGCAATTGCTGTCGATAACTAATACGATGCTTGCACGTGATTCTGAAAATAATGATAATCAAACGTACAGAGCTCGACACTATTCAGTTATTCCTCTTGGTCCTAGATCAGGCCTCATAAGTTGGGTAGACAACGTAACTCCTTTATTTGCGTTATATAAGCGCTGGCAAAATCGTGAAGCGGCCATACAATCTGCTAAAACGAACAAAACTGTCAATGTGCTTCGTCCTTCTGAGCTGTTTTACAGTAAACTAAATCCGCTGTTAAAAGAAGCAGGAATTCCCACTGAGAATAGGAAAGAATGGCCTGTATCCATCTTGAAACAGGTATTACAGCAGTTGTCAGATGAAACTCCACGAGATTTACTATGGAGGGAGTTGTGGTGTAGCAGCGTGAGTCCAGAACAGTGGTGGCAAATGACGCGTCGGTATAGTTACTCGGTTGCCGTAATGAGTACTATAGGTTACATAATCGGTTTGGGAGACCGACATTTGGACAATGTGTTAGTGGACTTGACGTCTGGTGAGGTGGTGCATATTGACTATAACGTGTGCTTCGAGAAGGGGAAGACCCTGCGCGTTCCCGAGAAGGTGCCTTTTAGGATGACACCCAACTTGGTCACAGCTCTTGGCGTTACTGGAGTCGAGGTAAGTGTTGCTTATAAAATTTACGATTAAAATTAATTACGTTTTAGATTTAGTAAATTCATGTTTTATTTTAGTTATAGATATTATTATATGAAAGTTATATTGCATGCTTAATATCAAAATAAGCTTTCGTTCATGATTTCCTCTAAAAAGCAGTAGAAAATAAAAGATACTTAAATTTCTTTCTATTTTTCATCTTTAAAAATACGACGTGGTTTACTATAATATTTCATGATCGAATTTTTGCACATATTAACTTAACGCTGTATTCCACATAGCAGAGGAGGGAGTGGAAACGTAGTATAAAGAGAGTCAGTTTCATGCTTTCTGCCCAGTTTTCGAACCAGTGCGTGTTTAGTGGCAGAATTCACGTCGTCAACCGTGGCGTTTTAGTGTGACATTGTGCCTCTTTGGCCTCACTTTTTTGCACATATAAAAATTTTAACTACTTATCATTTTTATTAAACGTGCAGTTTCCATTTGCTTATAAATTTAATTTTAATGACCGTCATAATATTCTCGCAACGGTCTATCTCTAAATGTTATCTGTTTGTTATTTTAGCATTTGGGATGATTTTAAGAGTTTATTTTAAACATCCGTCTCTTTTTAGTTTAGTTCATGACATCAGGTCGTTGTATTATTTAAAATCAATTATCATGTGGTAAAAACAGTTCAATAATAGTCTAAATAATTATGTCGATGGATGAATGAAGACGAATTTGATTTAAAAAATAATTGATTATACATTTCTTTTATGTTGTATCTAATACACTCATTACTTTTTCTTCACACCTGGTTTATTATCTAGAATACCCTGTAGGGTATCGTTACCCTTATAATATAATAGATTATTTATCTGCTTTTAGTTACCGCCAAAAGGGAGGTTCCGACAAAATCTAGCAATTAGATTCACTTGGAGTAATATTATATACTTTTGTGGAGTGGTGGGGTGTGATTATATCTAACGTTAGATCCGCCCGAGACCAACCACTACGTATCGGGTGGCGGAACTCTGCGCTGCACTTTGTCTTATTGCAAGGAAATAGAAATGATTCATTGTCCCGACTGTCAATCGAACCCACAATTCTCGTGTATTCAGTCAGCCGCTGTGTCACTGTGCCACGATGGGCAACACTAACGTAAGATGTTGCTGCAAAAAAAATATTTAACAACATTCAATTTTGTATAAATTTTGTAATAAGATAATGAATCTATTTCAAATTAAATATATTTTTATATAATATTTATTATACATAAGATTATCTTTCAATAGCAATGAAATCCATATCAAAGTCGGACATACATGTGTCAAATAAAGTAAATGGAGAAACAGAAATTGTGATGACATACATACTGATTTTATTATATTATAAATAAATAATAATAATTAATATATTATATAATATATTATGTTAAAAGATAGTAATTTTAATATTTTTTTAAAACTAGAATTTTATTTATATAGGTATTCATTTATGTTATTTACTGTAAACAAAAAAAAATTACAAAAAACAAAAATCATTTCATTTCATCATTTTGTCTTAAAGCGACCTCTGTACGTACATAGCGAGGATGTTGTTCTGAGAGATTCTGAAACATTTGTATTTCTCAAACGCTTTAGTAGATGGCGTTAACATACGTACGTAATTTAATTTCAAATACAAAACATAATAGAATACAATCTGCGAAGTTAAAGCTGAGCTTTGAATTTGTGTGAGTGTTCATATAGTGTTGGAGGCCAGTCGTGGCGCAGGTGCACAAAGTGTAACTGTAAAATCGACTGGTTGTGAGTTTCATCCCCACTCGAGGAAATGAAATATTTATTTAAATTTATATTTCCATTTCTTCGCTCTGGTGTCGAGGCAAAGCGCGGCCTTGAGTTCCGCCACTCAGCACGCAATGCCTTCAGAATTCGGCGGAAAGTGGGGAACAGAGTGTCTTAACACTAGGTTCCCTCTGCCTACCCTGCTCTGTGTGGGATACAGCGTGAAGCTGATTTATTTGATTCATAAAGTGTAGGTATGAAGTCATATGCTTGACTCAAACCGGTTTGTACTGCTTTTTGACGACAGCTCTACATCTCTTGTACTGATAGTAGTTTCACATCTTTAATTCTTAATATGTTTTAATTCCTAATATGTAAAAAAACGTGGTCACTACGCTTTCCTTGTGGTTATAACGAAAAGTTTCATTTTTAAATCAAATGATACTCAAATGAGAGTAAAAATTATGACTATGCAATATCCGGCGTATCTTATTCTTATATATATATTTTTATGTTGGTATTTTTTTTATTAATTTCAAATATATTTTTCTCTACTTTTATAATCACTTACAAATGCAAGCTCACCTCAAACCTGGCTAACTGTGCCTACTTATAAACTATAGCCCTAACAACAAAATATATTTTCTTAAAACTATTCAATATATATATCTACAATTAAATAACTAAGAGATAAATGAAACTCTTAGAGTACATATTGTTAAATATATTTTTATTTTACATCCAACATTTTAAGTATTATCGGTATTTAAACATCTGATAGCAGATGATAAAGAATATCTTCATATTAAAATTTTCCATATGGCAGGGAACTTATTAGAATTTTTCAATAAAAATTTAACAATAAAGCTTTTATAAATTTGAGCGTAGACTTGAACAGGTAGGTACCTAATGCAAGTGGAGTACCTACACTCACTAACAACATTAAGAACTAGAAGCGTTTCACGTTTCCCACAAAACGTTTATTGTTATTTACACTACACTACGTCTGGCCGCGTCGCCCTGTGCACTGGCGTCGGGCCGTCGGGAGCGTAAGAGGGGTTCGTGTCACCCCTCTCTGAATCTACATACCCGGCGTTTTCTATAATCCTGCATCTGGCTGTATCAGGCTCGCGTTCCACGTACAGTAGACGAGCTGGTCTTCCTCCCATTGCAGATAAGTTGTTAGGTGCAGTTCGTGTAATAGAGCCTTCACGTAGGGCCACTGATCCTCGTTTTCTTTCCGGTGCTGGAGATCCTCGATATTCTGATGTATCAGGCCGCTTGCAACGTAATAATTTAGCAAATGCAGCACGAAATCCTGCGTTTTTCCATGCATATATTAAAGGGTTTATGCCGGAATTAGACATGGCAAGGGACGATGTAAGACGGTATAAGATCGGGCTATGTAACTTTGCGATTGGTAACGTCTGAGCACATGCCACTACAACGAATGGCATCCAGCAAATTGAGAATGATCCTAGAACTAACAGAACCACCTGGAATTTAAATAAAGAAAAACGTTAAACTTATACAAGATAAAAAAATGTAAACATGCTTTTTACTAGTCTAAATGATATATTACAATTAGTTTTAAACAGTTTACCTGTATGCTTTTCCAATCGTTGGCTCCGGTAGGGCAGCACGTATTGGCCCGCATGCGACGCGCGTGGCAAGTAGCCTCGCGCCATATCCTCCAGTACAAAATGAACATCACCATCCAGATAAGTGAGAACATAGGCGCTAGGATGCTAGTCGTATACGTTTTTGGTACCACCTGAAAAAATATAAAATGAATAATTATTATAAGGTTTGTAAAGTATATTTATTTGGTATTTGTTTTTTTACAATATATAAGCTTTATCACTGGATGAAAAATATAGAAAAGGCTATTTAGACGAAAAAAAATGATGTAGAAATATTATCATGAGTGGGAGTCGAACCCGTAAACCCCACGTGCTGTCAGATGTAATAGTATAATATATGTGCAATAATATATAAAAATAATTAAATTAAAAAAAAAACTTACCATGTTCATTTCGCAACTAACACCGTCGTGCCAGTCGTTCCAGAACATTGGTATGCAGCTTATGCACACCGCTATTGACCAGGTAGCGCTCATCAGTAGCCGCGTCGCCAGCTTCGTCAAATAGCGACTGTAGTGTAATGGGTGCACGATGGCTATATACCTGTAATACAACGTAATTTAAAGCATTTATGTTAATTTTATATACATTTTTGTTTGCATGAATCTAAAATTTTGCATCGCGTGCAGCTTTCATCGATTTTCGATATTAGTTTTTATAGGTTTATATATAGGTACAGGATTTAATACTGTGACAACACATTTTTCATACCTGTCTACGGCGATGGCGATGATGTTGTAAATGGAGGCGAGACACGCAAGTATTATGAGTATGAACCTCATCAGACACGACCACTTGATCTTGCCGAAGTCATCGTCGAGGTAGAAGACCAGATGGTAAGGCAGAGTGAGGCCCACCATCAGGTCTGATATCGCTAGGTTCAGTACGAATTGGTTCGACACTAGCGAGGACAGGCGGCGGCTCATCGTGACGGCGAGGATGGTGAGAGTGTTCCCGCTGACGATGAGGAGCATGAGGGCGCCGTCGACGATGCTCCATGCCCAGAAGTTGTACAAGTCCGGCGCGTCGACCGCCTCCGTCGCGTTCCACCACTCGTCACTCTCATTGCCCAGTACAACGTCCATAACATCGCGGGTCGCGGCCGCCAGCGACCCCCACTCGGTTAGATTCGACGTCGTGGTCGAACTTTACACGCACATTGTCTCGATTTTTAACACTACAAGCGTTTTATACGCACTAGCAACTATAGTCTTTTTACACATTATAAGTAAACACGAGCTGCCACTACTCATTTCTATTGCGGATTGCACCTGCAACAAAAAATATGTTATAAATATGAAAAATCGTGAAGTTAGTCTATTGCATGTTTCTTAACATGATGCTGGAAAATTGAGGCTGTCGTCTACCACTTAAAAATATTGTGTATTGAGTTACTCATATAATTACATATAATCAAATTGAGTTTCGCCATCGATAATATGATTTGAGAGTGAAAATCCTATTTCTACCAAAAATACATTTAAGAAAGTTACTCCAATATTGACGATATGTTACTTATTATATAAATATACTTTATAGATTTTGTCTGCGGTTTTACCCGCATCCATATGACTAGACCAGTGGTTCCCAACCAGTGGTCCGCGGACTACCAGTGGTCCGCAGAAGCCTAAATATGGTCCGCGAACGATTTTAATTTTATGACTGGGGATGGTGAGGCGAAGTTTCTGTTTCATTATCACAGTTAATTTTTATTATACCTACATCCATAGTGGTCCGTGTTACCAAGAATGACATAAAAGTGGTCCTTGATCAAGAAAAGGTTAGGAACCCCTGCTCTAGACAATTCAACAGCCCGAGGTAATTCTGACCGCGCCTACTGTTGGTTGCATTGAAAATACAACCAACAAATAAAATACAACGACTTAGTAAAGTATAAACGCTGAATGATGAATGAGCTGGTCAACTCAAAAAATAATCTTTCATTTCGTTCCAGTAGCTACTGACATTAGTACGTTGAGCGAAACAAAACTGTTCAGTTTTTGTAATATTGAGTATATACTATATAGGTATATTTCTTAACCTTCACAGATTAAAGTGAAGTGATTGCTAGTAAGGAACCTATAGGGAAATCAATGTAACATTGTGACATTATCTAAATGTCGACATAAAAGTCTTATACACTCATAGCGGCTTATAACGTATACTTCAAGGACAAATGACATACAATAAATCTGACGCTAAATTGGATTAACGGTTATTCGCTCTGTCTTTAATATTTTTATGTTTCATATTTTACTGTCGTAGTCTAACTAAATAAGTATGTTACAGTTATTCACTGTAAAATAAAAAAGACAGCTATATCCCTAAACTTACTTTACCTACAATAGAATATGTCTAATAAATAAGCTTCGCGCTGTATCCAGCACACACCAGGGTAGGCAGGGCAGGCTTTCCGCCGTATTCTAGAGGCATTGAGTGTTGAGCGGTGGAAATATACATTTAAAATGGAAATATACATTTAAAATAAATGTCCCATTTGGTGGGGCTCGATCCCACAACCAGACGCGTATGCAGCCACAGTTTATGTCGCTGCGCCACGTCTGGCCATATATGGAGAATATGTCTATTCTGTATTAATATTTTATAAGTATTAATAACATTAAAATTAATAATAATAAGAAAAAATAATTTAACTTCCGATACTGGAAAATAGTCAAAATAGTCTTGAATTATGCGTCATTTACATTTTAACTATGATTATAAATATATAAATATCTGAATATTATAATAAGCTATTTACTATAATTATAAATATCTAAAGCAAATATTTAAGTAAAGCTCAAATACACACGGACGCAAAACAGTTCATTAAAATAATCGGGTTCGAACAGAATGTTGATTAATGGGAATTCTACCGTGGCTTTTAGATGCCGTAACCGTAAATCATTCGTCATCGGGATGTACTGTGCACGCCGTCCATTCAATTTACAGAAATTACAATATGGTTTACGCTGCCGATGCCAAAGATAGAATGAAAAGATAGATATTTTATTGAAGCTATTAGGGCGCAGTGGGAGAGTAATTGACTGTAGAGGTCGTGGTTGTAGGTTTGATCACTCGGGGTAACCAATTAATATGAAAAATTAAATTTCACTTCACACGGACAGATAGACAAGTGCGGCATTGAGTTCCGCCATTCAACACGCAATGCCTCGCATTCGGGTGGATAACTGAGAAGGGAGTGTATTAACTACATATCCTGTTATATGCGGGATGCAGTGTGAAGCTGAAATAAGTATATAGTTTTTGGATCGTGCGAGGATTTGAACCCGTGTTAAACGCTTTTACCATTTAAACTTAGTTCTCATACCGTATACGGTTGTTTGTTAAATAAAAAGATTTTATATATCTGGGATCTGGGCGAGGTCTGTTAAATTATTTATAAGCTGTATTTTGTTCACAATAACGCTTAGGCTGTGAGTTATTCAGACGAATCTAATATTTTAAGACACTGTTGAATATTTACGTAGAGCTATCTGTAAACAACTCGTGTACAAGACTAGAACCTCTTCGATAATAGATTCATCTAGAAAAGTTCTTTCTAGGGCGCGTTCTAAGGAAAATTATATGTATTCTGGTCGCGTATCACTTATTGCTACATTAGGTTATTATATGCCCTTTCGATGTACCTAAGGTGAGAATCAATGAAACTCGTTTGTATGCAACAGCTTGTTCCAATCGCTTGCATTTTATTTGACAGATGCAACGGTCTGACCGAGTGTTGAGTTTTATATAGACAAATTTACTTTTATTTATTAAAAATCAGTTTTTAATTTTTTATATACTGTCTTATAATTAATACTAAGTGTTATAGAATTTTTTTTTAATTAATTAAATAATTTTAGATACGGATTAGTGTAATTAATTGAATAAGCAAACCCGCAAAGTTATTATTTTTTTTAAAAACTTATAATGCTCATTGGTCAGAGTGAGGTCCAAACCTATGCCGTGCTGTTAAGAGTCTCGCGACGTCCAAATTATTAAACATTTTAAAAACATTTTTCAATACTTACTGTGGAATGGCACTTTAAAAATATATAAATAGAATCTACTACGACCTCAAAATAATAACACTAAGAAAGTGTAGTTGACTCTATAAATGAAAAAATAATTGATTCTATTAAAACAATTGAATTAAGAATGTTGTTAGCGTCTGTACACGTAAATAACTTTACGATAGTGCTCGGTTCAAATATTGACCAGCTTGTGCATACATAGCGTGCTACACCGAATATTTCAATACACTACTAAGATATATTAGCTCATATAAGCCGTATCCCGCACACGCCAGGGTAGGCAGAGGGAACCTAGTGTTATGAAACTCCATTCCGCACTTTCCGCCGAGTTCTGAAGGCATTGCGTGTTGAGTGGCGGAACTTAACGCCACACTTCGCCTCGCACTAGAGCAAAAAAATTAAAATATAAATGTAAATAAATATTTTATTTCTTCGAGTGGAGATCGAACCCACGATCAGTCGATTTTACAGTCACACTTTGTGCCGTTGCGCCAAATATGAATATAAGATATATAAAGAAGAATTTTATTTAATTTATAATCCCCAGAATGTTGTATCGATATTTAGTTTTAATCGTGGGTGGAAAAAATTAAAAACAAATGTCAAAAAGCTATCGAAACTCAGATGGAAATGGAGTACTAATAATTACACTTTTTATATGTGGACTTAAATAGAATTTTTTTTTTTTTCGAAGTGAAATTTGATCTGACTGTTATCTTAAGCTAAATAATATACCTTATTTTATAAATATGGGAAACATAACTACTTTTCATAAACTTTCAAAGGTTAGAAAAGAAACTTTTCTTTTAAATTTTAGCGTTAAAACGTATACGGTTCGTACATGTATGTATGTATGTATGTATGTGAGTTGGGCCGCAGATGCGTCTATCAGCATTCAGTCCTACGAAGCGATAATATATATAGAAGCCATGTAATGTTATTTTATTTAGTCCATTGTATAACTTCAATGCTTTGTCTACAATTGTATTTTAACTGTCACGGATCGATTGGCTCGAAGGACGTTTCTGTGTTGTGGATGACATTGACGAAATATATCGTTTTTTTTTAATCGTCACCCATTACATAATATTTTGATTGAATATTAAGTGTATAATTTAGTTTTATATATATATATATATATATATATATATATATATATATATATATATATATATATATATAAATTTATATATAAATTTTCATCGATTTGGAGCTTTCGTATTACATAAAAAATAAAAATCTATGGCTTCCTTCCCATACATGGGTCAATTGGTCAATCTCTAGAATTCGGCGGTAAGTGAAAAACAGAGTGTCTTAACACTAGGTTCCCTCCCCCTACTTTGCTGCGTGCGGGATGATAATTATTTCTCTATAACACTAAAAGGAACCGAAACGGACATATATACGTACAATATTATACAAGTAATATTTTCGTTTTAAATTTGTTAACCAATAGTAGTATGAGCATAAATAAACACATCACTAGAGACTCCGTCCGTGTTAATTACATTGTTGATACACACTTTTACGCATGCCAGTCGCTAGAGGCACTTTAAAGTGTCAAATATTCTTTTAACTTACGTACGGCTATGTGTGAAAATTTAGTAAGGAAATAAGCAAAAGGCTTGTAATTTATTGTAGCTGTAGCTTAAAGGTTTGTAATTTATTGTATAAGTAAGGAATTTAAATGAAAAACGAGATTTATTATAATCCATAAATTATGGTAACGCACATATGTATTATTTAAAATTTAATAGTTATAAATTTCGATTAAATTGTCGACTTAAAATTATATTCTATAAAACTTACTGAGTGACTGAAAGAAGAAACTAATGGAATTGAAAGTTGAAATTCAGCCTTAAGGTAGGAAAGGGAGTGAAAGGGAACTTAAAAAAAGGGGTTTCCCGATATTCTTACGGGAACTGGTAAAATAAAATGACGTTTAAATCAAGCAACGTTGCGGCCTAAGACTAGTATGATTTTATAATATCCACTAGTATATTTAACAATTGTCAAGATTATTAGTATTTCCTATACAGTAATTGGTCCTCGTGTGTGCGAGTACAGTCGGCTCCATGATGTCATCGTATTACACACTTCGAAGATTTCGCGGCACCCTAAATGATTAGACTCATTAGTTAAGCCAACTTATCTCAATTGGTTATCGTGATCTACTTCTTAATTTTGTCGAATAATGTGGTGGAAGTTCCTTGTGGTCAACGATATTGACGGTTGTAGCTACATATGCTTTACTAGAGATTTTGTTTAAAGAGTAAGTGTATTGGTAAATATGTTGTTTTGGTTTCGTTTTATCATATAAGAGACGCGAGCAGGTTTTTAGTGCAGTGTCACTGTAGTTGATTGTAAACGAAATGGTTGTGGGTTCGATTTGATTTCGATCACTCAAGGAAATTAATTATTCTCATTTATTTTCTTACGCTAGTAACATTAAAAAAGCCCGACATTGAATTCCACCAATTAACACGCAATGTCTCGAAAATAAGCCGATACATGGGCGACAAAGTGTGTTAACATCAGCCGACACTGCCATATACGGGATATAGCGTGAAATTAAAAAAAACTACATTGCACTGGTTTTGTGCTCACCATGATTTTTGAATCCGTTCTCACTTGATGCATAGTTTATATTTCGTTTGTTATGCTTTCTTTTGATCTATTTAGGCAAAATGCTATGTTAAGTCGGAGTGACTAGACCCTACCAGAAAATTCTCAAAAAGGGCCGAAAATGATGTTGATGTAGAACAGAATATTGTGTTTTTTCAACGTTTTTAAGTATCTTTAAAAGTTAATTTAGGTTAGTTACACTAATAATTGAATACAACAGATGAATAAATAAGTGGTCGTACTTGTATAGTATATTGTAAACTCAAATAATAGGGTCAATTGTGAAAATTGATTGTTCTTTCTGAATCGTCGAGTACTCTTACCGTATAATGAAACACGAGTAGGTAGACACGTGGGTGGTAGTTGCAGTAATTAAAAATTATTGAAAAATTGCATGTTTTTTTTGTTATCGTTACGCGTCTTTTGTATAGTCGAGGCACGGTTGTCTTGGTGTCATTTAGATCTTTACTTATCCTGTGTTATATCATACAGCGTCGTTATATGTATATTTTTAAAAAATCTGGTTTATACTTTTCCCCGCATGTTGCGAGATAGGCTGAGGGAGCCTAGTGTTAAGATACTCTCCATTCCCTACCTTACACCCAATATTCGAGACATAGCATGTTGAGTGGCGTAGTTCGAGCTTGTGCTTTGTCTTCTTTCCAGTGCAAAGAAATGAAATAAATTATTTTCCACGAGCGAAAATCAAAATCACAAATAACACGCTGTGCCAACTTGCCACGACGATCTCTTACAGAAATATATAATATTTCGAGGAGAGTTTAAATTCGAGCTTTCTATCATCGCGAAAAATTAGACACTCACTAACCATGGAAAAAAAAACAAAAAAAGACCATATATAGGAATAGATATATAATATATATTATATAATGAATTTATGTTAGCTATACGGTACCCGATTGGTCGGTGGCGATGGTAGATGGGGTGACGGCATTACAGATTCATGTGGCGGCCCGAAGGGCTTCCACGTCAATGTTCCGAAGGTTATATGGCGGAGGTCGTTGATTTACTAAGGTGATATTTATGAAACTAAAGTTAAGCTTTTGTTAGCCGGTAGCTTGCCTTGATATTGAAACTGAAACTTTGTGGAATGTTTTTTGTTTGTTTGTATAAGAGTATGTACCTACGGAATACCGTATGTTATTTGATCTATGTGTTATTGGCATATTGTGGAAATTTGTATGAATTTATTTACTTGGGCCGGCTAAATGTAAGTCGGCATTGCTTTATGCGTCTGTTAATTGAATACGGCTACAGTTGAAAAAAAAATGTTATCTTTTATGTTTTTTTCATCATTTATGTATATCGCTATGAAATATAATTTTAATTTCTTAGAAAGCGGTACAGCGTCTGATTGTAAACATGATAACTATGGGTTCAATGAATATTGGAGAAATGAATATTTTTTTCTTTATTTTCTATTTTTTTCTCTACTCAACATGCAATACATGTGGACCGGGCTGCCTTAACAGTAGTTTCCTTCTACATACACTTCTATAATTGAGATACAGCGTGAATCCAAAAACAGTATTATTTCCTTTACTATACTACTACTAAAATACAATAAGCACTTGAAAATATTTTTAATTATTAATTTATTTTATTAGTATAATATTAGCTGTTGTAAATGCGCGTTAGTAATATGATTATAAAAGTCAATTACGTACATTAGTCTGAATGAATGGGTTTGAATAGTATCGGCCATGTTTATTGACAATACAGCTTTAATCCAGTCGCGTTCAATATAAATGTACTAACTATATTGTTTAATTTTATCTTTACCTTTTGCCTATTTAAAGTACTTGTTGTACTTTGAGCGGTCTGGCTGTAAACGCGACGGTTTTGGGTTTGATTGCCACTCAGAAGATTAAATTTTTTCCTATAGTCGCTTCGAAAACAAGTCATAAATTGTGTAGAAAGTGGAAAACGGAGTGTCTAAACAAAATGCCTACTCTACTATATACTGCGTATTTTGTTTGTTATAGCGTATTTCCCCTTATACTACTGTCGTTTCATTGGATCCGTAGATCGTTTGTAATGTTCTTTCCGATTTATGGTTTGTTCGGATATAATTTTATTTGACGTACGAACGTTGCTCTGTTTTGTTATTCAGTAAATTCTCGATGTGCAATATCGTGTGTTAGGAATTTTGCCAATCTTACAATGTATTAGGAATTTCCTTTCTTAATGGACGCTATTTAATTATCCTAGAAACTAACGGCCCGTTCTGGTGTATATTTATGTTATATAATATAGTCTTTTCATCTAAAAAACGTGATTGTCGTTTTCTTTATTGACGTAACTTTTTATACGGGAATTGTGTCAAATTGACTCGTGAGGTTTCGTTAAAATCGATTTAGCTTTTATCAATATTAGTCTAAAATGACAGACATATAGATAGAGTAATAAAACTAAGATTTCGATAACAAACAACCTTCTACAATTATTATAGTATGATGATGATCAGCTTATTTAAAATAATGTATTTTTTAATATTTTACTTATTCTTTTGTTTTTTTATTAATGTCATGTCTTCACAAAATTGCCTAGTAGGTTCTGCACGTGTTGTTCCCGAGCTTCAGTTGCGAGTAATGAGGCGTTATTGTGAGTCCAAGGGCGAACGAATACTTAGTTCAAAGCAAATAAACTCACCGCCTTTGACACGCTGCATTTCAGATTTTTTAACAGCAAAATTGTAGTAAGTCTAATAGAATACAGTAGATTTTTCTTGTATAATGTTATTATTTCATAATAAAAATGCTTTATGCTGTATGCTTTGGCATATAGCAAGGTAGGTATTTTCGAGATTTGGCGTGTTGAGTGGCGGAACCCAACGCCGCAATTTTATCCTGTTATCGGGTCAAAGAAATGCAACTCACAAGCGTTGTACATTTATTTACAACTCACAATTATACTAACTCAATATTATTTTTAAACTTTGTACATATTATATGTGTATATTAACAGAGAAAGTTAAACAACTTTCAAACACAGAGGTTTCCTCCCAACGGGGCACAAGATTGAGTGAAATTTGTTTTACAATTGTTCAAAGTTTGTGCAACTCGATAAATTATTTTATCTTCTACATATGTTGTGATTAAACATTTTTAACCGACTTCAAAAAAGAGGAGTTTCTCCCGGGAGTTATTATAATTGATAAGGATAAAAAGAAACATCTTAGTAATATATTAATTTCTAGCCACCTTCTTGCTTTCTTAAATTTTATGCACTTGTGGCCGTCGTGACGCAGTGGGATAAGGTGTGATTGGAAATCCGATTTTCGTGGGTTCGATTACTTTCCCTCTTCAACAACAAACACATATAATTATCTACATCCAATTTTCTCGGCAATGTCATAAATGAACTAAAACATAATTTTACTATGTGGCGTATTTCATATCATGTTTTGATTTAATGATGGTGTTATTCTACAAAACTTTAGTATATTTTTTAAAATTATGAAAAATAATACCACTATGTGCTTGTGCATTTTTAATATCAATTTTAGTTCCTGTTATGAAATGCTGCTGTTTTCAAATCGTGAAATATTCTCCACCGCTAGAGTACAATATGGTGTTTATCTTTTCAAAGTTTCTGAATACAAGTGTATGAATCAGTAAAGTAGCGAGGTTTGTGTGCAGTGTGCGTGAAATGAGTTTCGTTAGGCCGCAGCTCTATTGTTGACCTTTCGGTGTCGACGTTTCAAATATGAAATTTATGAATTATATTTTGAATCTTCCGACGGAATGGCATCATAATATAACCCAAGCAAAAAGTAATATTAACCTTTCCAACTTTAAATGTGTTCAAAGCTCTCGAGTTATTATGTTAATTTAGCTTTTTTAATATTTTATTTATATTTATTTGGTCTCGTGTAACAAAATCGTGTTAAAATTAATTTATTCTTATATTTACACCTCTTTCGTTGATTGCGGTGCTCACACAGAGACTAGTAGTGACATTTCACTACATTCTTAAAACGTTGATCTAAGAAATTTCATTTTTTTTCATTAAAAACATACTCTGAAAATGTATTTAAAACTATAAAACATATTGTCATTGCACTATGATGGCATTTTATTAGTATGCGTAAGTTTTTTTGAATTGTGTCCCGTATGTAGCAGGGTAGACAACCTAGTAATATAACACTCCGTTCCACATCCCATCCGATCTGCGTAATTTTCTAGACTTGGAGTGCTGAGTGACGGAACTCACTGCGCTTTGCTTTTGCGCTCGTTACCAGAGAGAGGAAATGAAAATAATTCACCGTCGAGGGGGAATCGAGCCTATAACCTTCGCCGCTGTACTATGACGTCTTTAATTAAAAAAAAACGATGAAATCGGCTTCACGCTGTATCCCGCACACAGCAGGATAGGCAGAGGGAACCTAGTGTTAAGACAATCCGTTCCCCACTTTCTGCTGAATTCTGGAAACTCAACGCCGCGCTTTGCCTCGACACCAGATCAAAGAAATGGAAATATAAATTTAAGTAAATATTTCATCTCCTCGAGTGGGGGTCGAACCCACAACCAGTCAATTTTACAGTCACACTTGGTGCCGCTGCGCCACGACTGGACTCATGAAATGAATCGAAATCAGCGAACGGCTTTTCCCGTTTGTAAATCCCCACCAGTAACTCATCGATCCAGTCGAGATGCATTCCAAATAAAGATCTCAACGGCTGAAATGTAATTTCTGTCTCGTTTGGAATGTTTGCGCTCGCCGGAAGTCAGTACTGATGGACTCGACTCCCTATTGCTTTCAGATATTGCCATTTGGCTTGACGTTTATTTTTTTTTGTGGTTTTAGGGGAATTTATTGATTTGTAAACTAAAAAGAATAATTTCGAAATATTAATGTAATAAACGTTGGACCTAATCTGTTTTTCTTTAAGATAACAGGCGCGTAGTGTAGATTTTTACCAAAAACCTGTAAACTAGGTATCTAGTATTATACTTCGTATTATAAATAATATTTTAATAAACAATAAACCAATATATTAGATTTAGTAAAAAAAATATATCACATTTTATTATCATTTCATCACTTCTGTTAATATTCTATTAATTATTTCTTCATATCGTGTCGTTGCTAAATATTTATACAAAAAGTATATTATTCAAAGATATTGAACAATCGACCTCTATACAGTGATTTGTGAAGATTTCTATAGCCAAGTGCATTAAGCCTGTACATCTGGTGTATCTCATAGGAGCGGTCGATGCCGCGACATATTCAATCCACGAGTAATGATAATCTCGCGGATAAATATCTCAAGGTCACTCTGACCTACATTGCACACCCAGCCAGCCTGCATAGGTTAAGTACAGTTTCCTACCGCAATGTTGTTCCTACCCAGTGAGGGAAAACAATAAGCTGTGTTAACAAAAATTCTAGTCAAGGGCGTTTAGTTTGTAGGCACCCTTTTTATTCCTTTTTTTTTCTACTGATTGGGGTAGCCAGAGGATTTACTGATAAGATTGGTGATAAGTCACTCTGTTTTTTTTTTACTTTCGACCCGTGACGGCTAACTTAACCGGCTAAACTAAAAAGTTTTTTTTGATACTAGCAATTCTCTAAATAAATATTTACCTTATAACCATCGCGTTAGATATTTTGCACATGGACGTAAATTATTTACCTTTAAAAAAAAAGTAAACTTTCCTAATTTGTTATATCCAAATTTGTATATAAAGTTGAGTGCAAATCGACCGGTTACATAAGCGGGGGCGCGGTGTAGCCGAAAGCTTACGTAAGTACGTCTGGAAGCTTTACTACGAAAGCTGGGGGTTCGCTTCAACTTACCCTCGATCGCGGGAAAGCGCAAACTTCGACCGCTCGCGACTAGTACGCGCTAATTACCATATCGGATCCATATCGTATAATTTTTATTATACGATTTTAGAGATACTGAAAACGGTTTTTTATTTTTAATTAAATATTTTAATCATTTCATTTCTCATAAGATAGTAGCTATAAAAATATATAATATTTTAGTTTAACAGAATAATTTTCCCTAGTGAATGTATTTGCGATTTGAGAGTTCGTCAAGTAGCGTACTCGATTGCTTTACAAACATACGTGAAACGGACATCGTCAACGGTAGTGCGGACTCCTCGGCGTAGTTTCGTCCGGTGTCAATATTTACTCCGCCGGCTGTACTTACGGCGGCACTCTCTCAGCGCACTTCCCGTCAAAACAAATGTTAATCATCACAGCAAGTTATGTGCACTTTGTGTGATCAATTTGGTAACACTACACTTGAACTTTTGCCACTTTCAGAAATCGAGGATTTCTTTCTTTTTTTTTTTTGGAAATTCGCGAGAAGCATGTACGTTCGGCTCGGCGGTCGGCACGCAACTAATGCGGGTGCCGGCTACTCTGAGTGTTAGAGTACGATAATGCCAAATGTGGTTTTTCCTTTGGTTTTTGGCCTACGAAAGGGAAAGTTTTGTTTATTTTTGCCAGTTCGTCTTAATTTAGTTGTTTTATTGCAACGTAAATTATCGTTTTCATCTAACTTGGCTACGTATCGACAGTAAAATAAGAAATGAGATTTTTTTTTGTAGATTTTTTTACGGTCTACGTAGTGGATGTAGTTGCAGCTATAAAATATCAAATTGACAAAATTTGATATTTTATAGCTGCAATACTTTAATAACGTTTCAAGAGCTTTGAAATAATACTGTGAATCATTTCAATTTAACTATCTATATATTGTTTCATTTGAGACGTGTGTGATTGACTACTCGATAATTTTTGATATAAAACTATTTTAGGCCGTCGTGTCGCAGGAGTACAAGCGTGTGACTGTAATCGAAACTTTTCGATTTCCAATCGGCGGAAAGTGGGGAACGGAGTGAACGGCGGAAAGTGGGACACTCCGTTCCCTACTTTCCGCCCAATTCCTCGTGAATTGGGCTTTACGTGTTGAGGAGCGGAACTTAAAGCCGCGCTTTCCCTTGTTACCGGCGTGAGGAAATAAACAAGTGTGAATCGAAGCCACAATCATCGCCTTTGCGCTCCTGCGCCACGAAGGCCTCAAATCGCATCGCTAGTGTATAAAAAATAGCAACTAAGAAATATATTTACCTTATATTGATGGATTTTTCACCTGTTTTATAAACTTTGAATATTAAGCGGCGAAGTCACTTGTCAAGCATTGTTCATTCACAATTCAACAAAAAATCTAGACTCGAATCTAATTGTTATGTGCAGTCAGAAAAGAAAGCTTTGTGCTTTTTCCCGCCTAGTAGGGTAGACATAGGGAACCTAGTATTAATTCATCCCATTGTCCACCTTCCGCACAATTGTAGAGATACTGCGAGAAGAGTAGGTACTCAACGTGAAAATAATTTAAATATAATCTTTCACCGCCACGGCTAATTTTAATATTAAAAGTTTATAAATCGAGGTTGAGTTCACTCAAGTCGCAATGCTTTGAGAATTGGGTAAAACTTGGAGATCGGAAGTGTCTAAACGGGAGGGTCGTGCTAACTTAACCCCAGATTCCCAGGTTCACTCTGCGTACCCTGTTTTGCGCGGGTCTATATATTACCTAAAAGTCGGAAACGAAGTTGCGCGTAAAGTATATGCTGCTTGCGGAACGTGGATGCAAGATGGATGGATTAAAGTAGAAATATTTTGCTCAGCTTAGGCTTTTTGGGTCAACATCGCAGTCAGGCGGAGAAAGACCGACGGCAAGTGCCACAACGCTATAAGTGCTGTTGTTATTATAAACGCGCTTTAATTTAACTAACACATTTCTTGATAAAATATTATCTCATAAAAATTTTGATACGTGGCATAATGTTTGAAGATCTTTTTTTAAAAATATGGTTTCTATTTTCTTTTTTCATTTTTATTAAAATAACATATTGGTTTTTAAATGAGTTTTTAAGAACTCAATACTTTTAATTTGACTTTATAAGAACGTTTATAATTTTTATGATATTTGGTCACTTTTGAATATATTACTGTGGAAATATTATAATTGTTTGAATAATTATTAGTATTACTTATATTTTCATAATCTTCTGTTTCATAATTAAGTTTACTAAATACATTCGTTATATTATAGTTAAAAAAAAGTACTTATAACATTTAAACAAGCTTAGAAACATAAAATTCAATGAGCAAAACTGAATGTTCCTAATGTTGACATTATTAATATACATTAAAACTTATCGTTTGTAATGAAAATATACGTAACATTACATAATCCCCTAATAGAATGTTGTAAGCACGATCCTGAATATTGTTTGTGCACTGGAGTATCTAATACAGGGATTACGCTCTACACACTCATCCTACAATTCTGTTTCCCGACGGATCAACATTACCCCTTTTTGAAGCACACGAGCAAACTTAAATATTAATATTTTGTATGACATACATATATTTTATTGAAATATTGTATATTTTACATGTAATACGTAATGAACCTACCTTTTTCGGATAGTGTGAAGGCGAAGTGGAATAAGGTCTCACCGTGAATGTGATGATTGTGTTTTCGATTCTCATTTGGGGGAATGTTTTTTTTTTTGGTTTCACGTTTGTATGTCTATAGATAGAGGGAGCCTGGGAACTTAGTGTTAGAACACTCCGTCCTCATTAAGACATTTCCGTTCCCCAGTTTTCGCCCGAATGCTGAAGCATTATGTGGGAGAATAATGAATTAAATTATTTTCATTTCCACATTCTAGTGCATAAAGTGCGGTACAAATATGCGGAGAAAAGTGTCAAGTTGTTTTTTTTATTACGCTTAATATTATTATATTTTTTACAATATTATTAAGCATACTATTTATGGCTCTACCATTAGAGGATTTTATTACTTTGGATTTCAATTCTTGAGTAATATGTAAATATGATAATATTTAAAACTCTTTTAGAATAAAAAAATGTTTTTCTAGTAAAAGTTTATAATATTGTAGAATTTTTCAACATTGCTAAAAAAGAGGCTCCTTTATTTAACTAACTACCCATTTGAAGTCTATTTTCAATTTGCTTTTATTTGATAGCGACCTAATTTTTTTGTAGAATTTTAATTAAGAAGAAAAGATGAATGGTCAATTTATTTTCGTACTAGGATTTGTTTTTTTTAAACTAATCTATATGTATATGTGTATATAGCTTCATGTTTTTTTTCGAATGTGTTAGGATAAGCATAATGAACTTAGTGTCAAGACACTTCGTTCTCCGTTTTCATAAAAAATAATCTGAATAAATTCCGCTCATTATTCATGTCGTACTTACTAAGTAATTCAAATAATAGTGTTATCTCAAACTCGCAGCTATGAATAATTTTACGGTTGGCTTAAAAAATAAAAGACGCTTTTTTACGAAAACAAAACTTTTTTGTACTCGTATTATACTTATATTAAAAACAAAATATAAAAGATGAATTACTTATAGTGATGCTTTAATTTTTTTTTTATGTTTTAATAAAGACACTATCTTTTGTCTGCGGATTCGTCCGCGTATTCAAATGGAATTAACTATGAATCGTGTATTACACTGTGGTTTAGCTTCATGCTACATCTCGCACATAGCAGGGTAGGCCAAGTGAACCTGGGAACCTAGTGATAAGACAAATTTAGTCGAACTCTGAAGGCAACGCTCGTTATGTGGCGAAACTTAACGTCGCGCTTTGCCTTTATACCAGATTCAAGAAATGAGAATATTAAATATTTCATATTATCGACAGAGAACTGAACCCACAACCTATCACATTTGCCGTCGCACTTGTGCCCCTTGGTTAAATTAAAACAATTACCGCCCATATTAATATAATTGGTAAATTTGCCCCGATAAATGGTCTATCTAACAAAAATAATTCTTAAATTCGATTCAGTAGCGGTTCAACCAAATAAAATCAACAGCTTTATAACATTCGAGTGACAAGCGGAGAACGAAGTGTTTTGACCCTCAATACTACATTATCTTTACCCTGTTTTGCTTTAAATGTGTGGGATACATTAAGAAGACCGCGCCCCCCCTAATAAAAATAAAAATAACAATATTTATTTCATAAAAAAATAAGTTTAGTACGTTTTACAGTATACTCTTTTGGAAAGCTGTTTCTAAAAGAAGCTATTTATGTTTATAAAATTAATTTAGGTCGTCGTTGCAGCGCCCTATCTCACTGGTTACCGCAACTGCACAATATACCTTGTTGTGAGAAAGCTCAGCGAGTTTCATTACCTATCAAATATTCAATATGTTAATATTGTATACGATTTTGAATTATAAAATGGATTAAGAAATTATAGATCGTCGTTTCAGCGGCACAGTGTTTATCAATCCGACGGTTGTGGGTCCGATTCCCACTAGGCAAATGAATTATTTTTATTATTTTATTTTGTTTCTTCGCTCTTTTAAGAAGACAAAACCTTGTGTTGAGTTCCGCCTGAACACGTGCTATATCGAAAATTGGATAGAAACTGCTTTTTAATTCAACGAACAACATTCATAATTTTATGGATATTTTCTCGAAGCGAATAAAAGTGCACACTCCGCTTCAATACTGTTTGTGCTTAATTTGCGCTGTTCCTGGCTACTTTGTATTATTGTGTGTTTATTTATCTTTAGTTGTGTGTTAACTGTGTTTTTTTTATCAGCTTTACGCTGTATTCCGCACACAGAAGGGTAGGCAGAGGGAACCTAGTGTTAAGACACTCCGTTCCCCACTTTCTGCCGAATTCTGGAGGCATTGCGTGTTGAGTGGCAGAACTCAACGCCGCTCTTTGCCTCGACACCAGAGCGAAGAAATGGAAATATAAATTTAGGTAAATATTTCATCTCCTCTAGTGGGGATCGAACCCACAACCAGTCGATTTACAGTCACACTTAGTGCCCCTGCGCCACAACTGGCCTCAGCAGAATACTTTACTTTACTTGTTTTTCCATAAATACTTTTTCGATACTAATAAATTTACTTACAACGGGAATAAACTATAATCGTGATCGAAGAGTATTCTTGTTAATATATAATTTATTGCCAAACATATTGCGAGGGAATATAGATTTGCGCGTAAATAACTATAGTGAGTAATGTTTCCACGTGGTCGAGATTACTGATATCTTTTATCTGGAATCATTTTACCGTAATAATACTTCTAAAGATAGTAGGTAGGTAGTTGCTTTATTGGAAAACTGTATAAGTTGATTGTTATAATGATTGAAATTAATCGAAAGATGATTTGCTCTTAATTTAAATACATTCTGAAAAATTTTATGTTCCATTGATATTGATTTTTTTCTCTATAATATTGTCTTAAATCCTAAAAATCTTTATTTTCACTTTCAAAGGTTATATAGGGAATCTTGTTATCTCCTCAATTCCATCCAATTCCAAATTAGTAGTTTCGTGAAATACCCTCTGTGTGGAGCACTCTCTTTAACCTACCAGATACCTGAAGCTAATTTCAACTAAGTCCAGCAGTTGCATTTGCGCGTCTTTACCAATTTAGTCAATAATGTAAGACCATATCTAATAGCCCAAGTTCCCAGGGCCCCCCCAGACCTACGTCATTTTAGCAAATCTGAAATTTCGAGGATTGTTCGTCTTATATGTAGTTAAGACGGAATGCGTACTTACTAACTTGAAAGTGGGGCCCTTTCAGAGGTGGCGCCAAATAAAGGTAAATATCTGTCTGGGAGGAGAATTTCAGCTTTGCTAAAATGATACAGGTCTGTGGGCCCTGGTCCAGTCTATAAAGCTAACAATGAGACGAGGTCACAGATAACACGTGTTATTGAAAATATGTTATCAAAAATCAGCCTTATTTTTAACGAAAATGTTATTTTGATTCTAATCTCCTTCGTAGGTAGAGCATTACTAGATAAAACATACCAATAACATAAATTAGAGTTGGAATTTCTTAAAATAAATATATTCTATGATTTTCATTTAGTATGTAAGGTATTAGTAAATCTCGGTAACTCACGGCGAGCGATTTCTGAGGGCGAGCTAGCCTCATTAATCTGGCTCATTCATTATTTAAGCAGAAGTGGATTACGGCGGGCAACGGATTTTACTGCCATTCATAGCTTTATATGTATGTATATTTGTTTGTTTATAATAAATATTTATGTATGTACACATCTATATTTAAACTTTATTGGTAGTTGGTTGAAGTTTATAAGACCATCGTGGCGCAGTGAGACAAAACGTGTTAACATTATGATTGTGAAATCGATTCAACTCGGTTAAATAATAATATTTAAATTCAAAAAATAAGAGGGACATTTCCCTCTTATTTTTTTATTCCTCATTAGGAACGAAATGTATTATAATTGGGTTCCATCTGCCTACCATTCGGAAAGCCTGAAGCTGGGTTTTTTGAGATAAAGAAACACATTATTAAAAATAAGTAAACAAAAGATACATTAGTATTTTAAATATAACATTTCTCGGCGGAATTTAACGCCACGGAACAACTTACAAGAACAAAAAAATATATATTTATACACCTAATTGCAATTGAACTCGCAACTATCACGTACAAAGTCATATGGTTAAAACTGTTCCATTGTATCAAAAATATATGTAGTATAGTGTGTTTATTTTATAGCTTTGTTAGTAGTGCTCACAACAATGAACTGTTGAATGCATTTGTTGCTTGTATACACTTGTATACCGCCGGTCCGGTCATATTTACGGTGTTTCTCATCGCCTTTTGTTTTCAACTAGCGGCGTACCTCTTGTATGATATATGGATATCTACGTATCTACATATGTATGTATGTATGTATGTTTGTTTGTGTTTAGATATTGCATTTCTATTTATTGTTTTAGTTTTGTGGTTGTATTGGATTTTGTGTTTTTGTTTTTGTATAGGTTTATTTTCTTCGGTTTTAGTAGAATTTAAGGTGTACACTTTTGTAAATGATTGTAAATTTCGGTACGTGGCGGGATCCTAATATGTGCTCTGACCATTACGGCATACATAATTATCAAGCTTCGAAATTCTTACACGTAAGTGTCAAATGAATCATTAAAGTGGTAAAAAAAACCATTCCTTAATTGTTTGTTCTAAATACAAACAGATGTTAGTTAGACATCTGTTTGTGTTTAGAACAAACAATTAAGGAATGGTGGAATAATGATCAGTTATGTCAATATTTTAATTCTAAAGAATAGAGATATTAATTCTATAGAAAAAGAGAGATATTTTGTCTTTATTGATAAAATTGTAGCGTATACGTGACGTAGCAGTTTGTTATCTGCATTACGTACATACAGATACTGAGGCCAGTCGTGGCGCAGGGGGACAAACGGGTGACTATAAACACGACAGGTTGTGGGTACGTTTCTCGCTCAAGGAAATGAAATATTTACTATTTTGATTTGCTCGCTCCGGTAACGAGCCTCTAGAATTCGGCAGAAAGTGGGGAACGAAAGTAATAAAAACAGAGTGTCTGCCACTAAGTCCTTAGGTTTCTTTTTCTGATCCAGCTTTGTACGTAACGCAGCGTGAAGCTAAAAAAAAGAATGTACTGATAATTTAAATAATTTCCTTCTATGAAGCAATTGAAATGCAAGCTGCATTTCAATTGCTTCATATTAATTATCTATTAAAATAATCTTGGGTCCATAAAGCTTATAATCTTTTCTTTACGACTTGAATCAAATAGCTTGTGAGTTACCAAGTTAGCCAATTTAAGGGCTAAGGCTATTTACCAAAACGAAGCGCAATTTGTTATGGAAAGCAATAGCAATAAAAATGGGCTGATGTAATGTTGTAGATATAATATTTTATAGACGTGACGCAGTTAGGCAGTATCTGACTTTGGAGGTGTATATATAGATTTTTTAAAATATTTTTCTTTTCTTTATGTGAAATAATATTTAAATAAAAACCCGTCAAGTGCGTGTCGGACTAGCCCGCCGAATACGAGAGCGGAGAACGCACATATACAAAAAATGTACTGAATGAGCTTAGCGCTATATAGCATTCTCTACCAGTCAACCATGAGAGAGAACAAAATGTGTATATGTGCAAAAATGTTATCATTTGTATGTCAACTACAAATCTAAGGTTGTAATAATTTCTTTCTATTATATATCTATAAATAAATTTTCATTTTTTAGATTTTTTGAATTTTTTCGTATTGTCTTTTTTTATTGTCTCTTCTTGTCTAATTTCATAATTATAGATAGGTTATATATAGGTTTTATTTAGCGTCGATTTTTATACAAAATACAGCAAAAACTATGCATGCTCGTATCTTTTCATCACGTTAACTTAGAAGCTTATTTTTTCCTGTACTCCAAGGGACCTCGGAACTGAATATTTGATATTACTAAATACTACCACGCCATCTTAAGATTAATGGTCTTAACAGACCATAACATAACATAATACATAGACTGACAACAAAGAGATCTTACAAGGGCTCTATTTTTTCTTTTGAGCTACGGAACCCTAAAAACTGTTAAAAAAATAGCAAACCCTAAAAGATATTATTTACTACCAAACTATAATACGTTTCTAGTTTAACAATAAATAAAGATAAACCACGATACTAAATTGAGGAGACTAATTGATGGGGAAAAGTGAAATCAATCTTACTTATTGTGAGAAGCAATCAGATATATCTTCTTATTAGTTGCGATAAATTCCGAACGAAACTAGAGCACGCCTAAATTTCTTGGTCAAATCAATTACCGATTTGCAATCTGTTACTTCCTCTTTGTGATCTAAGGCGTGTATAGTAAACTAGGAGACGGGCACAGTGGTTTGGCTGTACGCCAGCAATGTCAATGTCATGAACGCGGTTTCTCTGCGTAGGTTTAAGGTTCTAATATGCTTATTTATACGGAACCTTTGTTTGGTTGATGTTTTTTTTTTTATTTCACGTTTTTATTATTACATCTTGTCTGAGCGGAGAAATAAAAATGATTCATTTCTTCTAGGAAATACATCCCCTGAGGGGATATCCCCCCGATTATATAAGGGATCAAACCACTGAGTTCACGGTAAGCGTTCACGGTAGCCCCATTATGTACATGATTTATAAATATATATTTTTATCTCTACGAATTAAAAAAAGGATTACGATGTTGTAGAAACTAAATTAGTAAAAAAAAAATAGGGTATAAGGCCAGCGTGATACAGTACCAAAAGCCTTTAACTGTAGACGCGACATTTGCTGGTTCGATTTAATATTTTCATTTCTTCGCTCTGGTGCCTAAGCAACGTTGAGTTCCGCTACTCAATACGCAATGTCTCGAGCGGCGAAAATTAGGGAATAAAATACTTTTCGTATTTATAACATCCACTACCGCGAAATATAAATCGGTAGCTTTAAATACATTTTAGTTTATTTAAAGCTACTGATTGGTTTTTTCGATTTGGTTTAAATATATCCTACGCTTTGCTTCTTAAAAATAAAAATAAATCAGCTTCACGCTGATCCGCACAAAGCAGAGTATCCCGCACAAAGCAGGGTAGGCAGAGGGAACCTAGTGTTAAGACACTCCGTTCCCCACTTTCTGCCGAACTCTGGAGGCATTGCCATTTTTTTGCCTCGACACCAGAGCGAAGAAATGGAAATATAAATTTAAGTAAATATTTCATCTCCTCGAGTGGGGATCGAACCCACAACGTCGGTTTTACAGTCACACTTTGTCTCCCTGCGCCACGACTGGCCTTAAACGCTTTGCTTCTTAAATGAAATATTATTGAAAACATAGGTACACTTTCATAATAATTAGTGGTTAAAGTTAAACAATTACGAGGTCGTAGTATATAGATATTAGTATGACAGTTTTGGCTTCCCAATTTATGCTTCCCAATATATTAAATTATAACTGCTATCCGATTTAGGTTAATTTTAACATGCTTATGCATTTTATTTATATAGTTTCGTTATATATATATATATATATATATATATTGTTAGAAATCGGAAGCGGGTAACGTTTTTAAAAAAAACACGTTAAAAATACATATAGTCTATATGATTCTAAACTATTTTGAAAGAGATACTATGTAATTGCAATAAGTGATATGTATCACCTACTAACAATACTTCACACTAGTTTCCTTCCAATAGGGGCCGTCACTTACAAGCAAGTGCCCCCGATTGACACAATTCCACTGCTTTTATAATTATTTTCCACCTAAATCTACCCTCTTTTACACGAGTACGCTAACACGGCCTCTCCTGACGGGCAAGCGTCCTCGCGCCTGCTTAAACCTGCCGCCGGGAGCGGCATAACCTCTAATTTACACTGATCACAACCTCTAATTGTGGAAACAATTTTTATTTTTATTAAGTTCATGTATACAATTTGTATGAATTGTTTTAACATTTAAATGATAGGAGTCTAAGTCACCCCTACGCTCAAACAGAGTCTAACAAGAGTCTTTTCTCGGTCACCTCGTACCTATCATGATAGGGCTTAAACAAGTCTTTTCCGAGTCACCCCTACGCTCATATTGAGTCTGACAAGAGTCTTTTCTCAGTCCCATCTTAAACACGGATTTATACAGGTCTTTTTCAGGTCACTCTGACGCTCAACGTTTAGAGACTAACACTGATCTTTTCCTAATCACCCCGTACCGTGAG
>JAAIXJ010000179.1:335291-347657 GCA_013403705.1 Heliconius hermathena
TATATAATATATATACAATTTATCACGCCCGTACATTTATATATGAAAGGAGAAATATTCGTTCATATTAATGATTACTATAACGTGGCGCTGTTTGTATTCAATCTGATTACTGATATTGAGTTGACTTTTAAATTGATTGGATTCCGTTCTGCATTATTTATCATCTTCCGTTTACTTGATGTGCTACGAAATTGTGTGATAGTACAAGAGAGTATGATATAATATGAAGTATTAATGTGATACCAAGGCAATATCTCGGCGTTGATTTCCGCCACTCACCACGGCGACGGCTTTACTCAACACGCAATGCCTCCAGAATTCGACTGTCAGATCAGAAAGTGGGGAACGGAGTGTCTTAACACTAGGTTCCCTCTTCCTACCCTGCCGTGTGCGGGATACAGTGAAAGCTGATTAGATTTATTGATTTTAGTTTTTACCACGGCGGAAAGTGAGGAACGGAGTGTCTTGTCTGCCTACCCTGCTTTGTGCGGGATACGGGTCTGTTTCTAAGACTTACGCGTCAATAAACGTGAGGATTAGTTGTGTGAAAAAAGTAATACTATTATCTATTATTAATTTATTGAGGCCGTCTTGGCACAGGGGCACAAGCGTGTGGCTATAAACATAACGAATGTGGCTTTGATTCTCATTCGGGAGTATGAAATGTTTAATACTCTTACTTTGGTAATGAGGCAAAGCGCGCCACTTAACCCACAAAGAAAGAATAAGCCGGAAATTGGGGAACGGAAGTGTCTTAACCAGGAACAGATAAAGGATAATATTAGTCTCCAGGTTCCCTCTGCCTACTCTGCTATGTGCGGGATACTGCGTGAAGATTAAAAAGTTTGCTTGTTATTGTTTATTTAACGAAGATGAAAATATGTACAAGTCATTTTTTTTATTTATAACAAAACGACCTGTAAAACTTGTGACACTATATTTATCATTATATCTTTTTTTCAGGTAAGCACATTATTAGTTCAAGATTGAATGAAGCCTTGGTATGTCAAAGTTGTTACTGACTTTTTTTTATAAAGTGTTATTCCACACTTAGGATAGAAAAATATTTATTTAGAAAACGTATAACAATTTGAACGTAGCGGGACTCGAACCCGCGCCTCCTGGAAACCGACCAGGCGTTCAGACCACTAAGCCATACGTATATACTAGAACGGTTAGTGGGTTTCCAGGAGCCGCGCGTTCGAGTCCCGCTACGTTCAATTTTTTTGACGTTTTCTAAATAAGTATTGTTACTGACTTATTATGTAAATATGCCTATTTTTTCATCTCTTAATGAACTCTACATTAAGAGATGGTTAAAGAGAGATTTCACGCTAAGTTAAATTTATCATTACTCATCACTTTTAATGAGAGTTTGCTCCGCTACAATTATTTTTTGTTTTATTCAAAACAAAGCAATCAAAATATTAACTTAATTAGGTGCTACCAATTATCTTACTGTTTATTTAACTCACAACTTCGCTATACGTAGATATACGTTTATATAAACAGAGGAGAACGTTCCAAACAACATCGAGTAAGTTAACAATAAGTAATTCTGGTTAATGGAATAAAAGCAAAATTATTAGAAAACGTAAGTAAATTATAATTTGTGAGAAATTAAAACCTTAGGTTGTTGCTGTACGAGACTTCCTTTGTGGGTTAGCTCCTGTTCCCACTTGGAAATTATAGTCAAAGTCCAAGTGAATAACAAAATATTTATTAAAGCCTTCCTCAATAATTCGACTTTTCAACCCAAAAAGTTTCGTAAAATGCTAAATTATGAAAATTATGTTCTCTTAGGTAGAGTAAAGTAGGTTATAAAATTGAAATGTTTCAGCAGGCTGTACACTAATGATTGTGGAGTAACGGTGGTTTTGTAAACATTTTTTTTGATTTTGCCAATTTAGGTTAGTTATTAAGTAAGTACTTTTCTATGGAATATTTTGTTTGTTTGTGCTTATAAATACAATAGGTGCTGATTCATTCTATATATATTTGTTAGTAATTTTATTTTTTGTAAAGATAAGAAAAAAGATACCAGATTTTAAATTACAAAGATAGATTTAAAAATTACATCACCTTAAAGCTTAATATATATAAAAATTATAATAATTATATCATATATTAAATGTATACCTAAATTAAGAAGTTATCTTTCGCTAATAATCTCACAAATACATACAATCTCAATAACTATATTTAAAGAAGAAACCACAACGGGAAAAATATACGGGGGAAGCAATGCCCCTATAAAACCACCCCTAAAGTAGTTTTTATTATACATATAGATAATGCTTTCAAAGGGGTTTCGCTATGAGGTTCCTTTGGCGAGTTGCCAGGTCGTGCCAATGTCAATGGCACGTGACGTAGTGCAGGTTAGACCGATATTTACGTTGATATTTTGGCAAGAAACTACAAAGCTTTGGTAGCCTTTTCCGAAAATAAATATATGAAAGTTTGTTTCTCTTCTAGTGCTATTTTAGTTATGTTGTTGGCGTTAAATATAGAAATTGCTAGTGAAATTATAACTACGTAACATTTATATACATAATAGCAGCGTTGAGTTCCGCCGCTCAACACCCAATGCCTCGGGAATTCCCAGGTTCCCCCTGCCTACCCACTATGTGGGGAATACCACGTGAAGCTAAAAACTGATTAATGTGATGTATATGTATGTGATTTTGTTCGACTTTAAATAATATAGAGAATTACAATGATGATTTTTTTATTAACTTGTCTATATTTAAGCAATAAACTATAACTAGGGTTTAACAAAAAGGTATAAATTTAGGTTTGTTCTGCTTCGAAGAATGTAGGCAAGAATCTATACATTTAATTTCTTAAATAAAAAATAATAGTTTTTAATATTTCATACAATAGTTATCTACTATTGTATGAAATGGCATGAAATTGAGACTATCTCAATTCTTCATGACTTCAATCTTTAAATATTCTTGCACAGACTATTATTCACATTGTTCATACAATTACTTTAAATTTGTGTAATGGTAAATTTAAAATTGATTTATTTTAGCTTCACGCTATATCCCGCACTTAGCAAAGTAGGCAGAGGGAACCTGGAAAATATCTGTTCAGACACTTTGTTCCCATTAAAATACTTCCGTATCCCACTTTCAGCCAAATTCTGGAGGAAATAAAAAAAAATATTTGATTGTTCAAATCAACTTCAAACCTACAACCTGTGCACTCCTGTGCCACTGCACCACTGCGTTTGGCGTCATTTTGAAATTAGTTTCCAAAGAGAAAATTGTAAATCTACGTATAATTTTATTATTATTATTATAACAAACGTATAGTGTGATTATGTACGAAAAAGTTGTAAAACGTTATAATAATTTCTTATCTCATTCAAGGTGGCGCCGCGGTGACATACAATTTTTTATTACACCAGATAGCTTTATTGCGTGTTCGAAAACCTATCATAAAAGATGTTGTAATGGCCGGTTGTATAGGCGGCGTGGTCGTCGATATTGGTGTAGGTAGGTGGAATAGGTTGATTTCAATATCGTTTTCATATGTTTTGATAAGCTTTTGTTAAACTGTTAAGAAGCAATGTAAAGTTATTTTTGTTTATATTTTTTATTTGTAGGCATTTAACGCAATTTTGTATAGGTATTAATAAAGGACTCGATTTTTTACCTACTTTGCGGCGCAAAGGAAAGTAATGTGTTTAAGAATTATTTAAGATACTGCTCTCAGTGTGTGAGCAAGATTTAGTCTATATAAACGAAGTACCGCTCGTTTTCAAACATATAGTAAATAATAAAATTTCAAAACTGATATGTTTTTATAAAAAAATATATAAATTTCCACAGGTGTCCAAGTACAATAATATTATTACAAGTTATCCATATAAAATCACAAAATCAAAAAATACGTTCTCAAACAGCAAAGTAACGTAAATTGTCCACAGAATTTAATTCCGTAGAACGGATAATACCAGATGCAATTAGCCGGCCCGGGTGGATAGCTTGTGCCTTATTACGGAATCGTTTTGTGATCGTTTCGCGTCTCACCTCCTATCGGGTTGGGTAATGGCGTCCTGACTCCTTTGTTTTCTGATAAGGGTAAAAATTAAATTGCTACTGCCTTTGCCTTTTTTAATTTTCTTTTATATTTTAGCTTTTGTTTAAAATGGAAATGTAATAGTGTAAGTAAAATATGTGTTTGTTAATTGATTGGAATATCTTCTGTAGTAGCTTAATATGAGAGATGTGATCGATGATGTTGAGTTCAATTTCCGCTTGAGGAAATGAAATATTTAATATACTCCACCACTTACATAAATACTTCAAGAATTAACCAGAAAGTGGGGAACGAGAGTGTCTTAATGGGAACGGAGTATATGATGTGACTTAATATAGAATCCCGTTCCCTCTCCTACCTAGTTATGTGCGGGATACAGCGTGAAGCTACAAAAAACACTATGTAAACGTAATCTAATATTGTAAATATACCGTAGAAAATCGAACGTACATACTCGTATGCTTCCTCGTCCACATTAAACAATACCTTCCTGTGCCGATCAATAATGAAGTACAAGTGCACTGCAATCTTTGTATTGATGTTGTAAGGTTCGATGGCTGAGCTTTGTTTGACGCTGATAATGGAAGCGGTGCGGAACATTGTCAACGGAACGGTGGTGAAGTGGATGTACGAGTACGTAGCTCTGTTAGCTCGCTTCTGCTTTTAATTCTTATGACGTTTTTGTGTTATAATTATAAATTGAACTTCGTTTTCATTCTTTTATACATTAAATTATATCTATACGCTTAAATAATATCTTTTTTAAGTTCCTTTAAGCTGGACTTTATTTTTAATAATTAACTAATGATTTTGTGCAACTTCATACTGCGTGTTAAGGTACTCTATTCCCCATGTTCCGCGTGGAGTAGTGGAACTCAACGCTGACGTTTGTACTAAACAACCTAGTAATGTTAAATATCATTTTCTTTATAAAAATAGCTATTTATAGCCATCCTCCGTAATGTTTGACGCTCCTTTTCTTGTAATTGCCCCCCTAGGGAAGCTAAGTTAAGTTTAAAAACTTAACTTAATATATTATATAAATTACAAAAATACAATAATATCCATTATAATAACTATAATAGATATTATTGCACTTTTATATTTTTTTTAAATATTGTTGATATATAGTTGATCACGCTAATAGGGCTAACTAAATTAGAATAATCAATACCTTGCATACAATACTTATTTAGCAAACGTATAAAAATTTGAACGTAGCGGGATTCGAACCCGCGCCTTCTGGAAACCAACCTTGCATTCACCTTTACATGGTAGTTTATGATTTGAACAATCATATATAATATTTTTATGGTGGTAAAAGCGGAATTCAAATAAATTTGTAAAATAACGCACGAAAGGTATTTAAAGAATAATTGAATGTAGATATTTTGCCTGTATGGTGGTTGAATAAAAAGCAATACTTCATAACATAATGTAATATTTATAATATTATTTAGAATTTGCATAATATTTTTTATGGAAAAAGACAAGGCAAACGAGCGTACGTACGGGTCACCTGGTGGTAAGTGATCACCGCCGTCCACGACCCCGTGTAACACCAGAGAAGCTGCAGGTGCGTTGCCGGCCTTTAAAGTGGAGATAAACGCATTTTTTTGAAGGTACCCAGATCGTATCAACTGGAAACACTGCTGCAGGTAGGTCATTCCACAGTTGAGTGGCACGTGCAAGGAAGTTCTTACGATACCGCACAGTAGTGGAGTGCCACGTATCCAGATGATGATTGCATTATTACACATGATGTTCCGCCATTAGATTCTGATAGCGACTGCGACACAATAAGATATACATATTAAACCAATAAACTATTAATACGCCACTCAACACGCAATGCCCCTAAAGTGGGGAGCGGAGTGTCTTAACACCAGGCACCCTCCGCCTACCTTACTACATGTGGAATACAACGTAAAGCTGAAAAAAAAAGCTATTAATATTTCCAGTACCAAATATGGGAAGTAAAATTGTTTACAAGCGATTTCAATATTTTGCAGAAAATAATACAATAAGTAGTTACAGTATTGTGGACAAATCTTGATATACACTTATTCGCAGATGGGCTCTTTTCATAAAGAATAAACAACGTGAAGAAATATATATTTATAAGGAAAATTATGAAGCTACGGCGACGCTCTTCTACACACAAATAAGCTTTTATAGTAATTTTAAGCAAAAACGTGAGCTTAATAACTATAAATCCTGGTAATGTCTACGTCCTTTAATATATTTTTATATTAAGTTTATACTACGGATTCATTTAAAACAATGCCGATAGATTAAATATATGTTTTTTTTTTCAATAAAAGGTAGAAGGATTTGTAGACAACTAAGAAAATAAAGTAGTATACCGTATCAAATACAGATTCATTTTCTATAACTTGACCAAGCTATATATCCGGTTATTTTTAAGCATTTTTAAACATTTTTAAACTGTTATTCCACACTTAGGAAAGAAAAATACTTATCTAGAAATCGTATAAAAATTTGAACGTAGCGGGACTCGAACCCCGAATTTATACGTTTTCTAAATAAGTACATATGCGGTTATTTGGTGTAGAATATTAAATAAATAATCCGGGCTAGTTGAAGTCGGCGCATTTAGTAACAGTTATACCGCTCGCACCACAGATAAATATTTGAGAATCTGTACATAGTACAGGATAAATTAGAAACTCATTCGTCGGTTTCCAGGAGGATCATCTTTCTGTTTTGCACTTTGAGTCGTGATTAATGATCACGATCAATTTTAAAAATTTTGAGGCTAGTCGTGTCGCAGCGGCACAAAGTGTGATTGTTAATCGACTGGTTGTGGGTTCGATTTCTACTCTAAGAGATGAAATATTTACTTAAATTTATATTTCCATTTCTTCGCTCTGGCGTCGAGGCAAAGCGCGACGTTTAGTTCTGCTACTCAACACGCAATTCCTGCAGAATCTGGCAGAAAGTGGGGTACGGAGTGTCTTAACACTAGGTTCCCTCTGCCTACCATGATGTATGCGGGATACAGCGTGAAGCTGTTTTTATTTATTTAATTTATTTATTTTGATTGTAGTATATTTTTAAACTCTCGTATTAGCATATTAGCAATAGCCCTAAGCAAGTTTTTTTGCTGTTGATAGTAACTGTAGTAGTAAGTGCGGTGCAGTATATCGCATGTAGCAGGATAAACAGAGGGAGTCTAGTGTTAAGATATTTCTGTTCCTCACTTTCCGCTGAATTCTGAAGGCATTGCCTGTTGAATGGAGGAGCTTAACGAGGCGTTTTGCCACGTCACCAGAGAAAGGAAATGGAAATATTATTTATTTCATTCTTTCTAGTGGGAATCCAACCCACAACCTGTCGCGTTTACGCGGTGACACTAACTAACATAGTGGTGTCCTTGCGCCATGACTGACTTTCACAATATTCTGCAAAAAATATTAGTAAAAATAAAATCGTTATTTTATACATATAATAATCATTTTATCAGTATATTTTATTTTTCTACTATAAATAATACATACACGTGAAACGAAAAGTGTTACAGAGGCGTAAATTTATAAAAGGCCGTGTGCCATCTGTGGCGCAGATCGTTCCTGTTCCGTCTTTTTGCTGAAATGAAATCCGAATCTAGAATTTGTAGGTCATCGATTTGTTTTCGCTTATTCAGTGGATCTGAGGGTATCGACGAGGTTCGTTACAGAGAGTATTCTGATTGTTAAAGGGAGATCTTATTTTATATGTACGTTACGCTAACAAATAAATAAAAGAAGGAGGCCAGTCGTGGCGCAGTGGCACGAAGTGTGATTGAAAAACCGTCGGATTGTGGGTTCGATTCACACTCGAGGAGATGAAATATTTGCTTAAATTTATATTTCTATTTCTTCGCTATGGTGTTGAGGACAAGCGGGCGTTGAGTTCTGCCACTCAGCACGCAATGCCTCCGGAATTCGGCAGAAAGTGGGGAACGGAGTGTCTTAACATTAGGTTCCCTCTGCCTACCCTGCAGTATGCGGGATACAGCGTGAAGCTGATTTATTTATTTTATTTAAATAACAGAAAAAGATGAATTTTCTCAATACAATATTTGGAGTTCATAAAGCGAGAATTCTTAATAATTTTCTGCTAATATGCATAAATACGTATGAAAATAAACGCCTTCTAAGAGCATAGTGTGGCTGTGAAAATTCAAATAACTGCAATTTTACGCTTGTCGAGAACTCAACGCACGTAACAGTTCAGTAACCGTTCAACCGAAGCCCATTTTTCAACAAAGAGAAAAACCTGTCAAAGCTCAGCTCTGTAAATAAAAGATGCGTTTATGTTACACACGAGTACACTGTTTGTTGTTTACACATACACATATTGGATCGGTTGGCTTTTGGAAGTTTATCTCGAATATGTTTGATGTAACTTGGGAGTTCCAAAATTCCTTCAAATTTTCTTAGTTAATACGTTGTTTTTTCTTTAGCTTCACGTTCTATTCCTCACATAATAGTAGAGTAGGCAAAGGGAATTTGGGAACTTAGTATTGAAGACAATCCGTTGTCCACTTTACGGCGAATTCTGAAAGCATTGCGTGTTGATTGACGGAACACAACGCCGCACTTTGCCTCGTTTCCAGGGCGATGAAATGAAAATATAAAATATTTCATTTCCTGGAGTGGAAATCGAACCCACAACCTCTCGCATATACATTCGCACGATTGTGCCCCTGTGCCTCGACTGGTCTGCTGGTAAATACATCATATTAACGTAATATAAAAATATTACATGAGAGTATACTCAAAAGTATAAATTTACTCTCTAAAGTTTAATGAAAACGTAAGTGCGCTAGTTAGCCTAATGAAATAATAAATCGTAGAACACGACCGTCTAACGAGTTGCTAAGCTGGCACGACGTCCCTTGTTATTGTCACAAATTATTTTATAACCTTATATAGCCATATACGACTTTCTAAAGCACCATTTTGTTGATATTGCTTTGAGTTCATTGAAGTGTGTGTATTATCGAAATATTAAATTAAAAATCAGCTTCACGCTGTATCCCGCACACAGCAGGGTAGGCAGAGGGAACCTAGAGTTAAGGCATACCGTTCCCCGCTTTCCGTCGACTTCTGGAGGCATTGATTGTTGAGTGGCGGAACTCAACACTGCACTTTGCCTCGACGCCAGAGCGAAGAAATAAAAATATAAATGTAGATAAATATTATATCTCCTCGAGTGGGGATCGAACCCACAACCAGTCGATTTTACAGTCACACTCTGTGCCCCTACGCCACGACTGGCCTCTTATCGATTATCTTATCGATTTATCGAAATAGTAGTTTGTTTTTTATCCGTTGGAGTTATTGCTAATTAATTTAATTTGTATTTTTTGTGGAATTTAATATTTAAATACACTTCGTAAGTTCTAGCTCTTTTTAGTTCATAATATTCTAATACAATTGCACCACTGTGACGCTCTCTTACAGCTTCTTTATAGCTTCTGTGTTCTTTGTTGTATATAGGTCTATGTGCAATAAAGAACGGAAGAACGGAATCTAATGATCGTTAGTTACTCCGTTCCTTACTTTACACTAAATTTTAAAGGCATTGAACGTAATAGTGGCGGAACCACCTCGCCTTATCTTTTGTATTGTTATTAGCGAGAACGTAACTCATTCACCTTAATAATCGAACCTACAACTATCACGTTTACAGTCAGACGTGCCGCTGCCCCATTACGACCAAATTAAAACTCATCAAATCAAATCAGCTTCACGCTGTATCCCGCACACAGCAGGGTAGGCAGAGGGAACTTAGTGTTAAGACACTCCGTTCCCCACTTTCTGCCGAATTTTGGAGGCTTTGCGTGTTGAGTGGCAGAACTCAACGCCGCGCTTTGCCTCGAATCCAGAGCGACGAAAATGGAAATATAAATTTAAGTAAATATTTCATCTCGAGTGGGGAACGAACCCACCACCAGTCGGTTTTGCAGTCACACTTGAGACTGGCCTCAAAACTTATAAATTATAAATTAAGCAGGTAAGCTTAAAACTCATAATTATAAATTTTAAAATTATTTGCAACTTTAACGATATATTTCTATAATTCGTGGAGTAGATTCATTTTAATATTATTTTACGGGCAATAAAGCGTTCGAACGGCATGAAGTCACGTTTCATATTCGAATGTAAGCTCAGAAGGGGCACTAGACATAATCACCTTATTTCACAAATGGAATAAATTTTCTTATTTACTCTAACGTCCATATAAATCACTTTGAATATATTTTGTTGTTCAAGACGCCGCGCTGGTAATGTGACGTTATTTCGTTGTTTAATTCAAAAATACTTGTTTATATCAAAATAAAAAAAAATCAGCTTCACGCTGTATCCTGCACACGGCACAGTAGGCATAGGGAACCTAGTGTTAAGACACTCCGTTCCCCACTTTCTGCTGAATTCTAGAGGGAATGCGTGTTGAGTGGCAGAAGAGTACTTGTTTATATAATTTTTATATATGTTTATATATTTTGTTTTGGAATGTAGGTTAATTTTTCTTCTCAAGTCTCTGTTCATTGTGAAGATAATCATCAACACATTATATTCACTATAAAAATTTGATGCCAGTTTACAGTCACACTTTGTGCCCTTGCGCTAGGCAAGGACACAAAGTGTGACTGTAAACGTGACAGGTTGTGGATTCGAATCTTACTTAGAAAATGAAATTATAACATTTTCATTTCTTTGCTCTAGTGTTGAGACAAAGCGCGGCGTTGAGTCCCGCCAGTCAACACGCAATGCCTCCAGAATTCGGCGGAAAATGGGGAACGTAGTGTAGTAACACTAGGTTTCCTCGGCCTACCCTGCCGTGTACGGGATACAGCGTGAAGCTAGAAAGAAACATATGTTGACAGCAAGAAAAATCAATATTTTATATAATAAATTTATTATATATTAATAGTTCTTGAAAACATACTAAAATAGACATGATCATAATAATGTTTACCATTACGTAAAAGCTATGAAATCTTGTTTAGAAAGTAATAATTGAAAGTTATTTATGGATCGGGGTACAGCGTGAAGCTGAATAAAAGTACTATTATTGGCTCAAAGAAATTACATATTATTCATTATAGTATATGTACTTACGCTTACATGAGGTACATAACATGTTAAGATAAAAAAAATTATAAGCGGCACAGCTTCTTACTATTAAGCGTCGGTTGGGTTTTCATATCTGATAACAGGGTATAGCGCGGTGTTGAGTTCCGTTACTCAACTCGCAATATCTTAACACTAGGTTCCCTCTGCCCACCTTGCTATATGCAAAATGTAGAGTCAAGATATAAAAGTTTATTTTTTAAATATATGTATATGATATATTGAAGTAAAGTGTGCAGTTATCATATTACAGCACTGTAGCTACGTCTGGTGGCGACATCACAAAGCATCTGGCCTATTTCTCAGCGAGCCAAGCAGATGCTGTGTCATTGTTATCTACTTTAGACCTGTTGTGAACATGTCTGACATTTTAAAATGATAATCTAATAGTATTTTAAGGTTACTGAACAATTTGAACGTGATATTAAAATTACTTTTTTTAAATTACCTTTTTTTTAAATATTTTTTTTTATTTTTCAAGAACATAAATAAGTTGTAACATATATATATATATATATATACTAGTGGACCCGGACGCGGCTTCGCCCGCTTGAACTATACGAATGCTTAATAGATGTATTTATGAAATTGTTTTTGAAAATATCTAACTAATTTAAATGAAAAAAATTATAAGTAAAATTAAACGTAAAAGTTAAATTAAACGTAATCATATTAAAATATTAATAAAAAAAACTAAACAAAACCAGCTACATTATTAATATCATCAAAGTAAAATAAATATTTAAAAGAATTAAAATTAAATGTGTTGTGCTATGTTTTTGCAAGTGCATGTGGTTATTTACATAATACTTAAATACATAAAAAAAATATTATATTTTTTGTCTCTGTCTGTCTTTCTATTTCCCCAAGCATATATCCAGAATAACTGAACTGATTTGTACTGGACTTTCAGTGATCGATTTTACTGATTTACCCGGGAAAAATCTTTTTACACGTTTTCCTTGCGCGCGTACATAGATACTATATGAAATAACTAAAGTCCTTTCTACATTAAATATGATAAGTTTTGCGAGCAATATCAAATAAAAAAAAATAAAACTAAAACTACAATTTATTAAGTGTATAACAACGGTATAGATGACCGATCCAACCGAGATGAAATAACCAACAATTCTTTCCTTAATACTTAAATAATATTATGCCGATG
>JAAIXJ010000179.1:347694-382295 GCA_013403705.1 Heliconius hermathena
AAAAAAAGTAACCTATGTTCATCCGAAGACCATCAAGTATCTCTATATGAGTATTTTATCATAATTGAATTAGCGGTTTGGCCCTGATTGCGTAAAAGACAGACAGACAGACAGACAGACAGACAGACAGAGTTACTTTCGAATTTATAATATAGGTATGGATATATATAAGAATTTCAAGGTGATTTGTATGGTACAATGGTCAGAGCGTTTGCATAATTTCCAACAGACGCGAGTTCAAATACTGCATTAAGTTTTTTATACATTTTAGAAAAAAAGGTATTTTTCTTTTCTATGTGTAGAATAACACATATGAAAATGTTAAAAATGGATTCAAATTACACTGGCCTACAAAAATTAATTTTTTTGTTTGCCTTTAAAATAAATGCTTTATTATTTTACTAATTTGGGGTCACTGAATACGAAAGTATAAACTAAATTTTAAAGTTGGCTCCTATTTAAAAAATATTGCTAGTATGGAAAAAAAGACGTAAGAAATTCAAATTCAAATTTAAAATATTCTTTATTCAAATTAACTCTTATAAGCACTTTTGAATCGTCAAATGAACATATAACAAAAAAAAGCTACCACCGGTTCGGAAGGCAGTTCTGCTGAGAAGAGCCGGCAAGAAACTCAACAGTTGCTCTTTTCTTCTTTTTAAGAGTAAAATTTCATACAATATAAATCATTTATTTAAAATTAGATATGTACATAATTTTTTTAATACTTTTTACATAAATTTGAGTATTTTTAAATATTTCCGCAGTATTTCACATTATTTAGTCAAGAATTTATCTATTTTTTGTTTGTTTTGTGAAATCAGTTTCAGGAGTATCTTTAGTCTAGTTCCAGCAGTAGTTCGCTAACATTGACGTATTCCATCGGCTGCTATATCTATTTTCCATTGTCGATATGTCTTGGTGAAATCTTTCACCATGTTTATTACTACTATCACCGCAATTAAGAAGAAAAAAATCGAGATAAGAGTGAAACAAGTGAATTTTTTGAGACATATTGCAGCCAATACTTTTGTAGTACATTCTTCACAAGCTTGTTGTAATTTTCACATCTCATATTATCCAAAAAACCATAACCCACTGCTCTAAATAACTCCCATGCCTCTTTTCGATGCTGTGTAAAATCGAATCAAAGTTTTGGTCCTTACATCACTCTCAAATTCCAGTGATGTAAGGACCCGACATCCGACGAAAATCCCATCTTTTATTTTGGTGTCGCTTAGATGTGGAAATTTACGTCGCAAGTATTTGGAGGCTGGTTCATCATTGTTATGAGCCTTAACAAAGTTTTTCATTAATCCTAATTTATAACATATATTAACATATTTAATTTTTACTATTTGAGTAAAAAGCTACTGCAAAATTAAATCTTGTAGTTGTCAATTTTGTAGGTAATATGGAGCTTCCAAGTTTGATTGCAATAGATGTCTACGAAGTTCGTAGAGCTACGAGCGTTACGGACGCTACGACGCTACGGTTGCTTTATTGAATAGTTAGTTTGCATACTGAGCTCGGATGTGCTATTATTACACAATGTTTCATTGGAATCTTTCTTTATGGTATAGAAATTAATAAATAATAGTATACAGTAAACTATTATTATATGCGGTTTAGGGTTTTATAAATAAAGTAACGTAAATTTTCACCCAAATTAACAGAAATGATCATGATATAATAATTAATAGACCAAAATGAATATATTTTTGGGACCTACTTTGAGAACTCGGTTAAAAATAAATATATTAATTTTGTCCTATGTTGAAATTCTTGTTTAAGAATAGTGTTTTTCGAGCTTTAGCCAAGGACAAAAAATATTACTGAAATAAAACCTAGTAGGTATACTACAGTTCTAAGAAATTTAATAGAATAAATTCAATCAAAACAACGCTTATAAGCTTTATATTATCTCTTGCTTAATACATAATTTCAACTTATTTATAGATTTATAGTTGTCTTAAATTATGAGTTTGCTTCACGTTCTATTTCCACAGACAGCAGGGTAGGCAGAGGGAACCTAGTGTTAAGACACTCCGTTTTCCACTTTCCGTCGAATTCTTCGAGGCATTGAGTGTTGAGTGGTGGAACTCAACGCCGAGCTTTTGCTTTTTTGGTACCAGGACGAAAAAATTAAAACATTAATAAATAATAATTCAGTCCTTCGAATGGGGATCACACCCTTGAGTCTCTGCGCCACGACCTCCTCATATTATAAGTTTATTTTTATTATATAATATTAGTATATAAAAATTAATAAAATTTTACCTTTTATGTTTATTATGCATAATGGTAGTACCTAACTATCCATTTTTCGATCATTTCGAAGATTTGTATTGCAAATTTTGCATATTTGGTGACGAAAGCTAAATTCTCACCGTAGCCAAACTGGGTAATTATTGTATTCATTTACAGTGTGGTATTCGAGCCTCGGAAACTCGGTCACGCTATTTAGTTTTTGGGATATAACCAGCGGGACTCATCTTTATATAGAGATATATTATATAGAGGGAAAAATCTATTTCATGTACTTGTTAAGAAATTGTTAATTTTAACGGAGAAGGCGCGGGTTCATATCCCGCTACGTTAAAGTTATTGAAATTTTAACGTAGCTGGTTAAGAACCCGCGCCTTTTTTGAAACCGTCCAATTTTTCATTTCAAACAGTTTTTCATTTCTAAGTGTGGAATAACACTTTGAAAATGTTTAAAAATATATATTTCATGTATTTCTTGAAATAAGCTTATTTAGTAAGATTACGTAACATTATATAGGGACGCGACGCCAAAGCGCTCTTTAAAATTCATTGCGCAGGTTGCACGGCGGTAACGTATTTGTAACTAGTTTCTTACCGAGTTAGATCACTACCGACGTTACGTGCTGTAAATTTTCAATTTGTTTTAAATATCTTTTCCGGTTTTCCTATTTCCGTTTGTAATATATGTATGTGTTTATTGAGAATGTTTATTATGTTGTATATAGCTTGTTTGATAAGGAAACGTTTCAAGGTATTGGTTTCAACGTTTGATTGTAGGCGGTGATTTTGATTGATTCGATTATATATTTTCATTTTCTGCTTAAATTAAGAGCGACAAACTCAGGCATAAACAGATTATTGTTGCTTTTCTCCAGTAGTAGGTTGTCGATAGGCGAATATGATCATAGTGATGATGATGATGATGTGAATGACGATGACGACGATGATGATAAAGACGATGTCGATGATGGTAGTGGTCGTTATGATCTTATACGAAATGCTTATAAATAAAAAACTCGGTTTGTTTAAGATAATATGTAAATTTTATTTTTGTTACAGTACCTACCGCAATTAACAATATATGCAAAAATAACTAAATGTTAAACAAATTTGATAAGTAAAATAACTTCTGTTTCAATTTCATTAAAATACTATTAAAGGCGAGGGAGCAGGGCAGGTCCCTCGTGTATTTAGGAAGCAAGCTACTTCTTGCTTCGTAAGTTGTAAAAGTTGCATAATTATAAAGTTGCTAACGTGCGGTATTTAGAGTTCACGCTCGCTTTAGTATTGTGCTTACAAATTATATTATAAAATGTAATATTACTTCATCATGGTGCAGCTGTGAATTGTATGTCAGCTTCACGCTGTATCCCGCACACAGCAGGGTAGGCAAAAGGAACATAGTGCTAAGACACTTCATTCCCCACTTTCTCAACGCCACGCGTTACCTCGACACCAAACCAAAGAAATGAAAATATAAATTTAAGTAAATATTTCATCTCCTCGAGTGGGGATCGAACCCACAACCAGTCGCTTTTACAGTCACACTTTGTGCTCCTGCACCACGACTGGCCTCAGATGTCAATTCTCTTTCCAGATATGCTTAAATCGTAAATAATTTTATTTATCCTGTGTGATGATTTTGATTAGGCTTGTCAAACAACATACAATGTTTGTAAAATGCGTGGAAAATGAGAAACAAAGTTATTATATATAAGCATAATCTCTATCGTCGGTTTTTTGGTCCACAAATCTCTCATAAGCAATGTTGTAGAAATCAGTAGTGTGTCGAACAGGGTTGCTTACCTTGTCCTTAAATTATCTAACAAGTACGCCCTGAAAATTGTACAGGTATACGCACCGACTTCGACATACTCTGATGATGAGGTTGAAACAATGTACGAAGACATCGCTAAAGCCCTCCATAACACCTCGAAGGCTCACTACAGCGTTGTTATGGGAGATTTCAATGCCAAAATGGGAGTACAAAGAAACGGCGGTTCATACATTGGACCCTTCGGTTTGGGTGATAGGAACCAAAGAGGGCAATTGTTAGCAAACTTCCTCGAGTCCCAGGGGCTCTTTTTAATGAACTCGTTCTTTCAAAAGAAGCCCCAAAGGAGGTGGACATGGCGAAGCCCCGATAGTGTAACAAAAAACGAGATAGACTTTATTATTGCGAATAAACGGCACATATTTAGTGATGTCTCAGTGATCAATAGGTTTAACACCGGAAGTGATCACCGACTCGTACGAGGCACACTAAATATCGATCTAAAAACTGAAAGAACGCTAATGATAAAGTCTATTCTTCGACCATCGGCGTTACAAGTTACAAATAGTTCTGAAGCCTTCCAGACAGAACTCCAAAACCGATTGAACGCTCTGGAAACTAATAACAGCATTAACCAGAAAACCGATGACTTGGTCAAAACGCTGCACAATGTCTCAGTCAAATATTTTCCCGCAAAGCGACGAGTCAACGCAACACAAAAAACTCTCAGCTGAGACACTCGAGCTTATGAGAAAGCGAAGAGAACTGCCACCACCGTCTTCGGCACAGATGAGTGCCTTAAACCTAGCAATCAGAAGGCTGACGCGTCGCGATCTCCGTCGCTCAAATACACGCGCTATTAAAGATGCGATCATGCGGAATCGGGGATCGAAAGTTTTCGCTCGCAATTTAGGAAGGCCTCATCTCACGAAACTCAAAAAAGAGGATGGTAGAATCGTTACCTCTAAGTCTGAGATACTCGATGAAGTTGAGCACTATTACGCCCAGTTGTACTCGTCGAAAACAGGAAAACCTGGCGACCCTAGCGTTAGTGATCAACGCGCTCCCTTAACGCGCCATTACACCGAAGAGCTCCCGGACGTTGACCTCAGTAAGATTAGGACGGTTTTAGAACAGCTCAAAAATAACAAAGCACCGGGCGATGACGGAATTACTATAGAACTCCTTAAAGCAGGTGGCACTCCAGTTCTGAAAGTGCTAACAAGCCTCTTCAATTCCGTTATCCATCACGGTAAAACCCCGGAAGCGTGGAGCAAGAGTGACGTGGTACTGTTCTTCAAGAAGGGAGACCGTACTCTCTTGAATAACTATAGACCGATCTCACTCCTGAGCCACGTATACAAGCTGTTCTCTAGAGTTCTGACGAATCGTCTTGCCAGCAGATTTGACGAGTTCCAGCCGCCAGAGCAAGCCGGGTTTCGATCAGGCTACAGCACTGTAGACCACATCCATACTGCTCGGCACATAATACAGAAAACTCAGGAGTACAATCGACCGCTGTGTATGGCTTTCGTGGACTACGAAAAAACCTTTGATTCTATCGAAACCTGGGCAGTTCTGGACGCACTGCAGCGATGCCATATCGATTGGAGGTACATCGAGGTGCTGAGAAGTTTGTATACGTCGGCTACATTAACTGTCCAAATCCAGAAGTGTAAAACCAAGGCGATCCAACTGCGTAGAGGTGTAAGGCAGGGGGATGTTATATAACGCGTTGGAAGACGTCTTCAAAACCCTGGATTGGACCGGCTTTGGAGTCAATGTAAACGGCGAGTACATGACGCACTTCAGATTCGCCGACGATATCGTAATTGTAGCAGAGTCGCTGGAACAGCTAGTCGATATGTTGCAGAGCCTAGATGAGTCTTCGCGGCGTGTCGGTCTCGGCATGAACTTGAACAAGACAAAGGTCATGTTCAACGAGCATGTCATCCCGGGACCGATATACGTGGACGGCACTCCTCTTGAAGTTGTTCGGGACTATATTTACCTAGGACAAAATATTCAACTTGGTAAAAACAACTTCGAGAGAGAGGCTGATAGAAGAATTCAGCTGGGTTGGGCAGCGTTTGCGCAAACTACGTCAAATCTTTTCGTCGCCTATTCCGCAATGTCTGAAGACAAAAGTCTTCAACCAGTGCGTTCTGCCAGTCATGACCTACGGTGCCGAAACCTGGACACTAACAGCCGGTCTAGTCCACAAGTTTCAAGTCGCCCAACGTGCTATGGAGCGAGCTATGCTCGGAGTCTCTTTGAAAGATAAAATCAGAAATGAGGTTATCCGGAAAAGAACCGGAGTTACCGACATCGCTCGCAGAATTAGCACGTTGAAATGGCAATGGGCTGGACACATCTGTCGAAGGACCGATGGCCGTTGGAGCAGACGAGTCCTTGAGTGGAGACCGCGGATCGGCAAGCGTAGCGTAGGGCGCCCTCCAGCTCGATGGACCGACGACCTGAAGAAGGTTGCTGGCTTCGACTGGATGCGGAAGGCGGAGGATCGGGAGCTCTGGCGCACCCTGGGGGAGGCCTATGTCCAGCAGTGGATCAAAATAGGCTGATTTGAAATGATAATCTCTATCTTCTTATGTGCGGCGTTGAGTTCCGCTACTCAACACATAACGATTCGAAAATTTTGTCAAATGTGCATAACGGAGTTTCTTAGCACTAGGATTATATTTTATTAAAAACAATAATAAAAAAACACATATCTTTCTAACCAACTGACGTTAACGACATTAGAATGAAGAAACGCTATAATATAAAATATAATATCAAAGGTTCCTTTACATATTATACGAAAAAGCTCTTTACAAATTGACAAAAAAACGATATTCACATCTGGTAGTATTGTGCGTTGTGTAAAGAACATTTTTGATTTAATTGTGCAATCTATGTATAATTTAATATTTCAATATATTTTCATTTTACCGAAATATTCGCTTTTCCCAATTTTCATAAATCTGTACCAATTATATGAAATTCACAACTTTGTCGCTATTATATCGGCTATGAGATCAAATTTCACTTGAATGAATTAAAATAAGGAGTTTCAATCTTAACACAATTTGACATTGACATCCGCCATTTTAGTACCTATACATTATCTCTATATATTCTTATCTGATACATATTTTATTATAGAACTATTGAACAAATAGTACCTATACTTATTTAGAAAACGTATAAAAATTTGAACGTAGCGGGATTCGAACCCGCGTCTCCTGGAAACCGACCAGGCGCTCTGACCACTAAGCCATACGTTCTCAACAAGCTACGTCGAAATTTTTATACGCTTGTTACAACTTATTTATGTTGTTAGTATCTCTGTAGGGATATTTTTACAAATTTCCGGTACCCAAAGATAATTACTTAGAATTATCGATTGGCTAGAGAGAATGGAAATCCCCCTGGTCGGTTTCCAGGAGGCGCGGGTTCGAGTCCCGCTACGTTCAAATTTTTATACGTTTTCTAAATAAGTATTTTTCTTTCCTAAGTGTGGAATAACACTTTAAAAATGTTTAAAAAATAGTACCTATGTCGCAAAGCAGAATATTAACATTCATACACAAATAAGGAATAGTTAGTAGGAATTTTGTTTGAAATGATGGTAACCAAGTCTTGTTTTTAGAATACTTCTCTTTAATAAATCTCTATTTTTCATATTACAGCTACTACCCCAACTTAATCTAGAAGGCATTCACCTTGTTTTCAGCATCGGACGCATAAAGCAAGTAAATAGCTTATTAACGCGAAAACATGATATCCGAACCAGATTAGATAGTGCTATACAAAATATACTAGCAGGAACAACACATTTAACGTCAATGACGCTGGGTTGTTGATATAAATTGATATTATCAATTAATTATTTAATATAGAGGCCAGTCGTGGCACAGTGGCACCAGCGTGGGACTATACTCGTAAACGCGAAAAGGTGTGGGTTCAACATCCACTCGAGGAGAATAAAGTGTTTAAATATTTCATTTTTTCGCTCTGGTGCCGCCACTCAACACGCAGTGCTCAGAAGTGGAGAACGGGAGTGTTTATGAGAACAAGTACACAGGTAGGTTTAGGTTTACAGGTTTAGGTTCCAAGATTCGCTCTGTCTGCCCTGTGCGGGATACGAAAAAATACTTATGATAAGAACATAAACCAGCTTTATCCCGCTGTATCCCGCACACAGCAGGGTATGCATAAGGAACCTAGTGTTAATACACTCCGTTCCCCACTTTCTGCCGAATTCTGGAGACATTGCATGTTGAGTGGCAGAACTCAACGCCTCGCTTTGCCTCAACACCAGAGCGAAGGAATGGAAATATAAATTTAAATATATATTTCATTTCCTCATGTACAAATGTATCTATGTATGTAATGTAAATGTAAGCCATTTAACAGAGGAAAAGATATCATACAAAACTCAAAAGGCCTCTTATATTATTCAGATCAGTACTAACTTTGTTTATTTCAAAAACAAATTTATAAGGGCAGAGCGTTCGAGAAACGCTATTACAATTTAAAATGTAATTGTTTAATTACCTAATTTTATGTTGTTTAACCATAAAATAATCAGAATACTGGTGTTATCACCTCGGATTGTACGTCTTATCTGCTCTTTTTACTTGTATACTTTGTAAACAATTTAAAAAAGTACGAATAAAAAAATAAATAAATCAGCTTCACGCTATATCCCGCACACTGTAGGGTAGGCAGAGGGAACCTATTGTTAAGACACTTCGTACCCCACTATCTGCCGAATCTTGAGGTATTGCGTATTGAGTGGCAGAATTCAACGCCGCGCTTAACCTTGACACCAGAGCGAAGAAATGGAAATATATAGAAAAATAATATGATAAATATATTCTTGTTTCTATTTACAGACAGAGCTCAATTATATTCATTATATTTACATTTTATGTTCATTATTATTTAATATTAATATAAGAGAAATTGAACAAAACCTATTTATAAGGACGAGTACCGTTTCTAAATGTAATTATTGTACCGAAAACAGTCTCAGAGTAAAATTAATTTACAATAAAACAGACTCTCGAATAATTAGTACAGATCTAATAAGAATTGCAAATAACTTATAAATCTAGGTCGTAGAAGATAATGAAAGGTACACCTGAAATGTGGCTAAAAGTATGAAACTTATTATTTTTTAATTACTGTTTAGACATCGCTTATTTGGTAAATTCCTAGAAATAAAGCTTTATTAAAGTTTTTTTTTTCATTTTGAAATGTTTCTGTCCGTTTAAAGAAATATCGATATACGGTTTCTGAACTTAGTGTCAATCCTATAAAGAACGTAAATGTGAATTAAGAGCCAAGTCTTATATTGAATAATGCATCGTTATCGATTTCAACGACAAAAGAATCGGAGATCCAAGATATATAATAGGTGCACAGTTTTTTGTTCACTCGAGATGTAATTCAAGCTATAATATGATTGGACTTTTGATGAGTTTACTTATAAAATTAGGGTGGATATGTATAACCTTCCTCGCTGATGTTATAAATTTATTTATTTTTATGATTGTTTAGTGATATTTTTTTAAATACATAGTTTATTATAGAATACGCTGAGCAAACTTCATGTTTAGGCAGTCTTTCCGCCCAATTTTCGTGACATTGCATGTTGAGTGGCGGAAGTCAACGCCGCACTTTGTCTTTTTATCTCATATATTTTATTGATTATATTTATATATAATGAAGGTATTATAAATTTAGCTGAATAGCTGAGTGATGATTCAATCAAATATACAGTGTCAGTTTAGATTAGAGAATCAGCAATTAAGAACCATAAAATGATCATTTTGTCTGAAAATGTCATATATCTATACATTGACTGCTATTATGGATATGACATTTTCACGCATAAAATATTGACGGACAATGCTACGTAGAACGGTGAAATTTGGTTTAAAAGTTTCTTGGGGAGTGTGGGGGAGTAATAGGAGAAGATTCACCGAAAATCCTACAGTAACGGGAAAATACAGGACTTACATTTGTAGTTTTTATTATTTGCAGGCTACGATTTGTCAAAGTGTACAGGGTAATGTGATAGTTTAGAATATACATTTTTTTAATTAATAGGTGGTTTATTTTCACTTCATTGAGCTAAAATATTCTGTTTTATTATGCAGGCAAAGACTTCGAAATAATTAACCATTGCTAAACCACTGTTTAGTTCTAACGATTCAATAGTTGCGCTTAGCTTTTAATAAATGTTAATATATAAGAAAATATAGTTGAGAATCGTTTTAAAATAGGTAGACTTGTACCAAATAATTCACACCGATATCCTTTCTTTTCCTAGTAATGTATCGCGTCTATATAGGTAGAAGAATAATTTAAAGCATCTCAGACTTCGTGAAAGAAATAAATTGCCATCCAAAAGCTCGCTCACTCTTTTGTTAAAGAATTTCGTTTTAAATTGGCGCGATTACATTCTAATACCTTTTCATTGAGAGGATATTACGGGTTTAATCGTGAGGAGAACCCTTGTAGGGGCTGAAATGTGTTTATGTAATCAATGTTTTGCTTATATTTTTAGCTGGTGATATAACTGTTTCCGTAGGGTGAAATAAATATTATAATACAAACTCAAAGACTCACGGTGTATCTCGCACACAGCAGGGTAGGCAGAGGGAACCTAGTGTTAAGACACTCCGTTCCCCACTTTCTGCCGAATTCTGGAGGCATTGCGTGTTGAGTGGCAAAACTCAACGCCGCGCTATGCCTCGACACCAGAGCGAAGAAATTGAAATATAAATGTAAGTAAATATTTCATCTCCTCGAGTAGGGATCGAACCCTAAACCAGTCAGTTTTACAGTCACACTATGTGCCCCTGCGCCAACGACCGGTCTCTGGTATTTGTATTAATTAGGTTATTACCAAATTAGTAGGTATTTTTTGTTTTTCACAAGTAGCTTTAATTGTTAATATCGTCATGTATTTAAAAAGTTGAAGAGAAAATTACTAAAGCGGCTTAAAATACATCACCTCAAATATAGTCCCCCGCAAAAAAACTGAAAGATTTTTCTGACTCTTTTTAAATAAAATAATTTAAACAAGAATAACTTCAATTTGTATAATCTAATTATATGAAACGAACAAAAAGGAGACTGCATATTTTGATATTCGAAAAAACATTAGGGAAATCATTAGGGGAATAAAGAAAGAAGAAAAAACATTAGGGGAATATCTAAAACAATTTCATTTAAAATATGTAAAAATTAAACCACAGCTTCTATTAGTTACTTCAGTTCTGCAAATAAAAAGAGCATAAAGCTCAACTTAACCAAATGCAGCTTTAAAGTGTTATAATCCTGGTTGCACTTTATGAAATTCCAATTCGAGTAAAGATGTCAGAATATGCTAATTCGTATGAAATCCTCTTTGGAGATTTTAGAACCGCCACCAGATAATGTCTGCTTATGCAACACTGATGTATCATAAAACCCAATTTAGATGGTTTAGTTTCGTAGATGAGATTGTGAAAATATGGAAGATGATTAACTACTGTTAAAATTAAGATTTATTTGAATAATTGTTTGTGTTGATTCACCCTCACTGGGGATCAACCCCACTTTTCGTAACATAGGGAAGGTAGTGATTTAAAAATTAACAAAAGAAATTCATATACATAATTAGAGTTCTAGTTTTTCTTTTTCAAACAAAAAACAACCAATGTTAGCCGTAATTGCAACAAGTACAAATGTCACTAATTGGTTGTATAGTTGATTGGCGTCGTGTATCGTTGGCGCGCTGCCGACGCCGCGCGCCGGTGCCACGCCGCTGCTCTCTTATTAAATTCCGCGATACACGGCCACTCTGTAACCAGATGAGTTTTTGGGTATTAAGCCCGCAAAAAAACTGGGACGAGCCGAATTTAGGTCACGCCACAGTATAGATTAAACTACGTTATATATTTCGGTTCGATGATAATATATTTTTTTAGTAGAGTCGATATAGGTCACCTAGTGGTAAGACTCTCCGTTCCTCAATATACGTTTGATTTTCGAGACATTGCGTGTTGAGTGGTAATTATTATTATTAAATCCTTGAATATTTTTATTGTTAAGAATTTAAATTATAATGGAATTTTCTTAGATGCCAGTTGGCCTTTGAAGATAAACAACATTAAAGCGCGGACACTTAACAAACTCTACAGAATCATTAGCATTCCTTTTATAATAAGTTTTAACGAAAAGATCCGTCGTGTCGACTGAATTTTTTTTCGGAAAGAAATGTTTTTTATTTTTTAAATTTTCAATTAGGGTTAAGTTAAAAGAGTAGAAAGAAAGATTCATATTTTTATTTAGTTTTTTGTTTTTTGATTGACTGTCTAGATCTATTCGAGTGTATAAATTTATATCAATCCATGAATGGCCATGTATAATAATAAACAGCAAATTAATTAAGTTCGCGCCGGGCTGATTACAGCTGATAGCTGATACGTTAGCAGTTAAACACGATAACAATAATCGATATTCCATCAACCAACGCTCTATAGACTGCCTGACTGCTGTCCTTAGTAAAGCGTTTAGTGGAAAGTGAGTTTTTGGTATTATATCTGGGGAAGTGAATGGAGAATTTTTTGTAACAAGTTATTGTTTTCCTACTATTATAATGGTTTCCTTAAAAAGCAGTTTTACGCATTTTTCGGCATACGTTTACGCCAATTCGCCGCCGACTGGCGGAGCTAAACGCCGCTTTTCGTCCATCACGGAAGGGAAATATCAATAAATTACCATACGCATTCTTCTGAAGGTGTGGGGATCGAAATTACAGTCGTAGCGTATATTCAATTAGTTTCTAATTGTCAAGAAATTGTAATTATGGCAATAACTTTTTTCTATTTTTCATTTCCATATTGTCTATTCCTATTTTAATATCGGACTGTTATAGTTATAGGTAGGTACATATGATTAAAGAATATTTCCATAAACTAGTAGAATCTGTACCCGGAACCATCTCGTTTAATCACATAGCATGTATTGGGATTATACATGTTTGCGCACAGCACCATAACTGTAAGCGCTACAGTTGTGGTGTCGACTCGAAGGGGGAAGCTGTTTTCATTTCCTTGGTCTATTAGAAAGTCATAACGCCACGTTAAGTTACGCCATTCAATTCCTTTGAAGATTCGGCATAAATTGGGGAACGGAATGTTTTAACATTAGGTTCCCTCTGCCTACCCTACTAACACTTATTGCGTTTTAATTTATTTTTAGCTTTAGTAAAGACACTTTTTTAGTCTTAAGACACTGTTATCATTAAGACATTTTCTGTTGAATGGTGGAATACAACACTTCGCTTTGCCTCCTAACCAGAGTGACAAAAATGAAAATATTTATAATTTTTTTTAATTTCATCGAGTAGGTCGGTTGAACCCACAACCTACTCACTAAACAGTCGCGCTATTGTACTCCTGCGCCACGACTGGCCTCTCATGCGTCTCCTTAAGCGTTTCAATCTTAACAAACAAACGGATAAGGCTTTGAAATTATGTAAGGTTTGAGGGTCATTCAGTACGTCGATGTATAAGTCGTGTGGAACTGTAAGCACTATTAGATATTCACCGCACGTACGCAAAGTTTGTGCGCGAATCGTGACTACGCCGCGCCGCTCTACATGAGTGTTGAACGCATTGATAACTCTGTGTACCCTCTAATTTGTTTGGTAGTGTAGAGTTTTAAAAATATATCTTTTTTTTTTAAAAAAAGGCTGTAGCGGCCATATGGCACAGCGCCTGACTTTGAACGCTGCCGTTGTGGGTTTGTTTGGGTTCTAATGAAATTAGGTGTTTGGGTTCTAATAATAAGTTCTCGCTGTTTTTTTTTGTTTAAAAAAAAATAAAATATAATGCTTACAATGACATTACTCAAAGTATTGTCCATCATTAGAGACCACTTTCTGCCATCTCTCTGGTAGCAATTGAATCCCCCGTCGGAAAAACGACTCATCTTTCGAGGCAATCCAGGAATCAAGCCATTTTTCGGCTTCTTCAAAAGAATGGAAGCGCTGCTCGCTTAAACCGTGCGCCATCGACCGAAACAAGTGGTAATCGGAGGGGGCTATGTCCGGTGAATACGGCGGGTGGGGTAGAACTTCCCATTGAAGTGTTTCCAGGTAAGTTTTGACTGGTTTTGCCACATGTGGCCGAGCATTATCATGTAATAAAATCACTTTGTCGTGTCTCTGCTCGTATAGTGGCCGCTTTTCTTTCAGAGCGCGACTCAAACGCATCAACTGAAGTCGATAGCGAGCTCCCGTGATAGTTTCATTAGGTTTAAGCAGCTCATAATAAATTACGCCCTGCTGATCCCACCAAATGCAGAGAAGAAGCTTAGAACCATGGATATTTGGTTTTGGCGACGATGTTGATGCGTGACCCGGCATGCCCCACGATTTTTTTCGCTTTGGATTGTCGTAGTGAATCCACTTTTCATCCCCAGTGACGATACGGTGCAGAAAACCTTTTCTCTTTTGCCGTTGAAGCAACAATTCACACATGAGAAAACGTCGTTCTACGTCTCTCGGCTTCAACTCATACGGCACCCAATGCCCTTGCTTTTGGATCATTCCTAACGCTTTTAAACGTTTTGAAACTGTTGACGCATCTACTTGTAACGTTTTCCCGAGCTCTACTAACGTCTGACATGGATCTTCTTCAAGCAATGCCTCCAATTCTGTCTTCAAATTTTGTCGGTGCTCCAGAACGCTCTTTGTCTTCAAGGTCAAAATCATTACTTTTGAAGCGCCTAAACCAGTCTCTGCACGTTGTATTCGACAAAGCATTGTCTCAACGAGAATTCTGTGTGCTTCTGCTGCAGATTTTTTCTGAATAAAGCAGTGCAATAAAATTCCCCGCAAAAACACTTTATTTGGCACAAAAGTACACATTTTCACAAAGGGAAAATAAATATGTAGTTGACACTGTAGTAAACACTATTCTACTATAATTTGAGGTTACATATAGTACTACTTTGGTGATTCGTTACCGTACGAAATTCCATGCACAGAGTGCCGCAACGCCATATTTCAAAAAACACGAGGCGAAAACTTATTCAAGGTCCTATATATTATAAATGAAATTATTTCACCGAATTAATCGCGTATATCTAGTATTATACAATTTTTATTTTTTGGAAACCCGACTGAGATGTCACTTGTCTATCAGTTGACGTAATTATTATATGAAACTAAAAATAAAAAAGGAAATGAAACAGCTTAATTTTTTTATGTCATAATTCGGAGGTTTACTAGAGCCGAGCGAGGAAATGAAAATATTTAATAATTCATTTCCTCTAGTGGGAATCGTACCCACAACCTGTGTTAACAGTCACACGCTTGTGCTCCTGCGCCGCAACTGGCCTCGTATTAATTTAATTTAATATTTTTAGTGAATTCGAAAGAGATCAATCTGTTCCTCGTTTATCCTCCTTCTATCTCTCTATTAAACTAAATAACATGTAAAAAAAATTATTTGTAGTGTATGTAACATACAAGTAAAACTAAAGAAGCTAACTCATTTCATATTCCCTTAACATTCATACAGATTGCCTATGTTCCACAAACCCTCATGTACATCCACGGCTCGGTCTAATTTGGCGAGCAACTTCGTCTGTCTCTCAACTAGGCTATACATTACAACACTTTCGGCAGCGATCCCGGTTAACCGACACAGCCCCGTTTCGAGACTAGAAAACGATGCTAACATCTGTTGGCAACGTGCTGGCGTACGTAAATATTGATACTCTACGTTGGTTTACTTTTTATTTTATGTATAAGGTTTAATTTTGTAATTATGTTTAGTTGAAAGGTTAAGTTAATTTGAATGGAATAAATAATGTATTAATATACATTATTTATTCCATTCAAAAAAACTTAACCTTAGCAAACCTCACCTTAACAAACTTAAACTTAACATTAACTTAAACTTAACAAATAAGAAATAAACGATTATAGTAAATAATTAATAAAACATGTAATATTATGTTTTGTAGACGTTTGAACTATAATTTACTGGTAACATTAATTTCGATGATTCTACTTCAACAAGCTACTTTATACTGTTCTGCTGGTTTTAAATAAATAAGTTTACGTTCCTTTTTTTTAAATACGTGACAAATTATATTTACCTAGTTTGTATTTAGTTATACTCTTTAAAAATAATTTTAGTAATAGGGAGGCAAGTCGTGGCGCAATAGCTCAAAGTGTGACTGTAAACGCGACTGGTTGTGGGTTCGGTCCCTACGCGAGTAAATGAACTATTTGCTTCGCTCTGGTGTAAAGGTAAAGTGCGGCGTTGAGTTCCATTCAGTTCTCATTCCATGAAATTCCAGAAAGTGGCAAACGGAGTGTCTTAACGCTCGGTTCCCTCCTGCCTACCCTGTTGTGTGCGGGATACATCGTGAAACTGATTTTTTAAAAAATAATTTTATTTATATATATATATTTCAATGATACCAAGCTGACATATTTATCTAGCCACTATCTGCAGCTCGACCCGATTCTTTAAATCAGCATCAATTAAGGTTCCATGAAGGCTCCCTCGTAATCTGGGACGTGGGAACTGGACTGTTGATTGCAGTTGGATAAAAGTATTGCCGTCGGCGTTCGATGGATGATCTATTTCAAAACGTCCCCTCTCAAGTTTTTCTCTTTGTCTTTGTTCGACGGTCTTCTTGTAATTTTATTTTCTTTTCGTTTTTTTTTTAATTTCAGTTATTTGGTCTTTGTGAGGAAGTTTTTGATTGACGAGTAGAGATAGATTAGATTGTATCAATTTAGTTATGTTTTAATGTTATTTCTTTTATTAGCTTTACGCTTTGTTCCGCACATAACACGTTAGGCAGAGGGAACCTCATGTAAAAGAAAACTCCGTTCTGAGTTTCCAATCGAATTTTTCGAGGCATTGTAAAGTGGCAAAGTTCAACACCGCGCTTTGTTGTTTTTAGCTAAATGAAAGCAATTCAATTCATGGAGACGGAGTCGTATCCACAACCGTTGCGTTTATAGACGCTGTGCCACTGTGCCCAGCCCGTACTTCAAAGAGTAAAAACGAAACCCTTACAGGAATAGTTAGTTGTCCGATGGTCCGCTTGTCAAGACCATTTATCTCCAGATCCCGTAGAAATATCAATATAAAATTAATATCAAATATTCAACTCTAACGTCTCTTGAAACACAGAACTGTTTGTTTGAAATTCAAAATCACCGCAAAATCAAAACCTAAGAAGTACCCTATACTCCCCGTTGACCTATATTTATAACATTTGGTACAAGTGAGAACTTACAACAATAGAAATCAAGGAAAAAATTGGTGAAGTGAAAATTTATAGATATTTCATAGAAAAAAAAAGTTACAAACTTATATTTGTAGTTTATGTCTTGCAAACTTAAATTTATCAATTTCTATAAGACATTTCCCGTTGACCTACAATCTTGAAAATACGTTACGTACGGAAGCGTTAGTGAGTGCGTCCGACTCGCACTTAACCGGTTTTTTATTTTCTCGCTCTGGTAAACAGGCAAAGCGCGGCGTTGAGTTCTGCTACTCAACACGCAATGTCTCGAGAATTCGGTGGAAAGTGTGAAGCTAAAAAAAATATATCACACAATTTTGAACACTATATGTTATAATATACGACATTCGATCTTAAAAAAAATTGATATGACTACGAATAGACAAGCCTATTTACACTTGCAAATTTATATTATTATCGTCCAGCTCTCGAAGCTTTTCCACTGTCCATTAACGCTGACGGCCTGTCCCCTTGCCGGATGACCGCCGTCGTCGATGGATTTTGCTACACGAGCATTATATAGGTACATACGTTTTATCGTTGGAATTTTATCTTTTATGTTAAGGTTGGAATATTTAGATAATAGAGAGGAATAAAATAAGATAATATAATCAGCTTCACGCTGTATCCCGCACACAGCAGGGTAGGCAGAGGGAAACTTATGTTAAGATACTCCGTTCCCCACTTTCTGCCAAATTTTGGAGGCATTGCGTGTTGAGTGGCAGAACTCAACGCCGCGCTTTGCTTCGATACCAGAGCGAAGAAATGGAAATATATATTTAAGTAAAGTTTTCATCTCCTTACGTGGGGATCGAACCCACAACCAGTCGGTTTTACAGTCACACTTTGTGCCCCTGCGCCACGACTGGCCTATAAGACCAGTCGTGGCGCGACCAGATAATTTTTATATATTATTTTTAGCTTTATGCTGTGTTCGGTTTGTAATATATCTGCAGTATAGTAGGAATAGGTAACCTAGTGTTATGATACGTTCCTCATTTTCCACTTTATTTTGCAGTTAGTTGATGCGTCAATGTTGAGTGCGGGAGGTCAACATCGTGCCTTGTCTTGTTATCAGAAAGAGGAAATGGAAATAGATAATTCCTCCGAGTGGGAATCAAAGTCACGAACGTCGCGTTACAGTCGTATGATGTGCAGCCGAATATATAATTCTGAATAATGTAAAACTATTATAGGTGCACTTTGGTATAAGAAATTATTAACACCGTGGTTTTGCAGTTAGTCACATAAAATTTATGGCAGTTGTAAAATAAAATGACTTATCACTCACACGTTTACTTCACTTGTTTTAAAATAAAATAAAAATAATAATCAAATAAAATATACGTACGTATAATTTTAATTGAGTTTTGAAAATATTTTTATATTGAAAATCAAAGGATACACCACATAATATAATAATTATTATTGAATGTTAAGAATAATAATGTGAAATAAATTGTTGACGTGACAAATATTAAAACTTCTTTTATCATATTAATGTAGGCATACTCTACATTAGTACAAATAAAGGACAAATTACACAATTTTCTAAAAATGACAAGAAAACGTTGCGTAAACATCACATTCTTCCCATGAAAACACAAAGTATACAGCCTTGTTAAAACTTCTCTTTTACGATACGGTCATGTGTGGATATCTAATTACCAACGGGTAACTGTTGTAACACCCCATATTTGTAATAGAAGCGGTGCGTTGTATATACAGGCTGCTCGTTAAAATGCAAATTGAGGTAATTATTGTAGCAAAACCCGGCTTTACAATAGTAAATGGTGATCAAACCAATGAGCTATATCTAGGACTATATCTAAGATTATATATGGACTTATTATTATTAGATTTCTATGAGGCTGTTGGTGTATTTAAATTTTTTACGCTTTTCTTATGCAGCAATTTTTTTATGGTTTTTTGCAAATTACCTGTATCTAATAAATTATTGATATTTCTATTTAATTTAATATTATTTAAAATAAGATAATTCATATTATAGTTTTAAGCGCAATATAAGTATATTTTTAACGCTGGCACCACTAGAAAAGTATGAGAATCAATTAAGAAATGGCAAAGCAATAAACGGGTGATGGGAAAGTATTTGTGTTAGAAAGGATTTGGATAATAAGTAGTGATAATGAAAAGTGAACATTGTGTAACATACTTTAAATATCTAATTACATGATTATGTACTTTTGTTTAGTACCATTTCACGTTTTCTTCAGTATATAGCAGGGTGAGAAGAGGGTACCCTCTTACTACGGTCTAAAAATACTTCACTGATCACTTTCCGCCCAATTATCGAGACATCTTGTTGAGTAACGGAAGTCAACGCCAATATTAGATGGGATAAAAATTATTTTTTCAAAATTTTGATATATTATAGCATAGTTACAGCATTAAAAGTATAATAACTCCACTGAATCCATATATGTAATTTGTGTATATAAATTTAAAACTAAATTCACGTATGCGTATAACAATCCACTCTCCTCTCAAAATAGAGATCTAGAGAATAAAATATAAAGTGAATCTTATATGTGTTGTAAATTTATTCCGTATTTTGACCTTCAAAGTTTGCAACTCAGTAAATGTTTGGTAGCGGCGTCTAGCAATACTGTGCTAACTTACTATTTTATTACCGCTTTCAAGAATACTAGACTTCAAAAGGCATATATGGAACCTTCATTTTAACTTTAAGAATGTATTATTTTATATTCATGTACTGATGTTTGTAGTTTAATGAGGGAGATCTATTTTGAAATAAAGAGATGTCCTCTGTACGAAAACAAGTTATTCCGATTTTAAATAAATCAGCTTAGACAAAGTGATCCAGTATAAAAATATTAAATATTTATTGAGACACAAGGGTGTGACTGTAACACGACGGTTGGGGGTTCGATCCCCACTCGTAAGAATAAATTATTGTTTATTAATATTAACATTTCTTCGCTACCAAGGCAAAAGCCTGGCGTTAAACTCTGCCACTCAACACGCGCTCAAGATTTGAAAAATTTGGCGGAAAGTGTGGAGCGGATTGTCTTTACACTAGGTTCCCTCTGCCTACACGGAATACATCCTACTATATACGGAATACAGTGTGAAAAAAAATATATTTCATATTCTCGAATGGAAATAGACCCCACAACCGCACAGTCGTACACTTGTGCCGTGGCGCTACGACTGGTCCCATAAAAAACCTAATTAATTTTTGAAATGTCTATAATCTAGCGATTTTCATTTAAAATTTATTTGTAAGAATTGAAGGTAGAATTCTTTAATTTCTGAGCAGAGCGTGATTGCTCCCTGAAATTACTCAACACTGCACTTTATTTTCTTATTAATCTTCGAAACCATGGCTTTAACCTTTATAATTGTCTCTCCTCGAAAGCCTACTATTAGAAAAAATGTACTAAGAAAAAATAGAATTATTATCAAAGCAATCTGAGATAAGCATGAACAAACGCACATACAACCAGACAAAATAAAATAAATCAATTACGATTTTATTATAATCATAGATATTACAGTATCTGTAAATGCATCTCTCCATAGATAGCACAGTAGTTCACTGCCGGTAAGACTCCATCCACTTCCTATATATTAGGGGTGTAACTAATGTCCGAGTGTCAAGAACACGCCTTGACCCCGCTGGCACGGTGCCAGCGTCCGAGGTTGTGCGTCTACGACTATCGATTCGACATCTTATCACTTGTTGGTTGTGACCTTCCACGGAAGGAAAGTGAAGGTTATTTTATGTGTTATCGTACTGGTTTTCATGTGTTTTCTTTTTAAGTGATTATGTTGGTTTTTTTACGTTAACTATATATTTTTCGGTTTTTTGTTATTGATTTTCAAATATCAGCATGGCTTTTCACATATATAATAGGTATGGTGGATAGAACCTAGTGTTAAACACTGTGTTAACACTCCGTTACCCTTTTGCTACCCAATTTCAGAGACTACGTGTTATGTGGCGGAAAATATTTCATTCTCTCGATTAAATCGAACCCACAACTATCATGTTTACAGTCAGACGGTGTGCCGCGTCTAGTCGGCGTCTGATACATTTTACCCAGATTAAAATTAACTCGTTGGTTGTAAATTCAAATCTATACTATATACATGGTGTATAGAATCTTTTAAAACACAATTATTTTTTCTTCTATGCCCTAAATCCAAAATTGATGTGAATTTAGACAGTCTACAAGGAATCCCGGAAATTGGAAATTGGAATGACGTCACCAGGTAATATCTTTATCGCTATCGATTTCCAACTATTGTAATCGCGTAATGCCCTTAATTCCTGCAGAATGAATCAACATCGTCGTACAATGTGGTGGGTTTGGTACCTAATCGAAAATTAAAAATGCTTGTAAAAGTCTATTGAAATTAAGAATGTTTTAAATTTAATGTTTGTATGTCCTCGGCGGAAAGTGGGGAACGGAGTGTCTTAACACAAGGTTCCCTCTGCCTACCCTGCTATGTGCGAGATATAGCGTGAAGCTGAAATAAAAATGGTTGTATGTGGATGTCAGTGTATTACACATAGATTGCGTTGTTTGATCTGGGGAGTATAATATTTAAGTAATATAGTGATTTCATTTCTTTTTTGACATGTTTTGCATTTTGCATTAAGTAGAGATATATACATGTGTATATATAATTACCACCTGGTCGGTTTCCAGAAGGCGCGGGTTCGAGTCCCGCTACATTCAAAATTTTTATACGTTTTCTAAATAAGTATTTTTCTTTCTTAAGTGTGGAATAACACTTTAAAAATATTAAAAATAAAATTACACATTTTGAGTGTCAAGCAAGTCTTTTACTCTCTTTGGTACGATCAAGTTGAAGGTGTGTATAAATATTTCTTAAATTTTAATTGATGCCGTCGTCGTCGTCGTCGGCGCAGAGGTACTAGCGAGTGACTGTAATTGTGACGGTAGTGGATTCGATTCCCACTCGGAGAAATGACATATTTGATTTTCGCCACTCAACACGCAATACCTCAAGAATTCGGCGGAAAGGAAGTGTTCGGGATAAGGAAGTGTCTTAAAGGGAATGGAGTGTCTTAACAGGTTCCCTAGTTTTCCTCACCCAGGTTGCTTTTGCCTAACCTTTTATTTTATGATATTTTTTATTTGTTGTTCTAGTTTCGATTTTGACACAAAATCTAATGATTTCCTCCAAGTGGTATGCAAATTATTAGAAGTATGTTATTCAGTCCTCAGTGAACTGTTTAGCTAATTCCACACATGCATACACACATTTTGCTTATATTTTCAGTGGGTCATTACAGGTTGTCATTGTTACGTATATGGTAAATGATGTCACGTGGATTCAAATTTGACCAAGTAATATACGGGAACATTTTTTTTTCTGATTTTGTATAGTTTTACACGTATACGTTTAATGATATGTATCATTTTAAATATCTATAAAATTTTAAGAATTTGAACTCTTTAATTTTGTTTGCGTTCCACTTTAACTTTTTAGCAGATATCAAAAAATTACAATGTTGTGTGAACAAATGATATGTATAAAAATATTACTTACATAATACAAAACATACTTAAAATAAAATATCCAGACGGCCGTGCTTTGAACTCTTTTACAACAGTCCGCTGTTTACTATCTTTTTTTTATTATAATCGTCCTAGAAAGTACGCTGCGACCCTTTTAATGATAAAAGCTAGGAAAAAAATATATAATTTTCCTAAATTGCTACAGAAAAGCTGCGGAAAAATGATACCTACCTATTCTATATACATTGCGTGGTTCGTACTCGCACTGCCGCAACTTTATCATCATTTCGACCGCCGTTGACGACTACTCTACGGTGCTTAATTTTAACAACGGGAGCGCCGTTGTCGTAATTTACACAAGCCTTCGAAAAATTTTAACCCAGATGCTGATCTTAAGCATATCCTTTGTATAGAATGTGATAAGAAAGGATTAGTTAAAGTTTAAATCATTTTAATTTTTTACCTTGATGTATGTGTATGTGAGGCCGGTCGTGGCGCAGAGGCACAAAGTGTGACTGTAAACGCGACTGGTTGTGGGTTCGATCCCCACTCGAGGAGATGAAATATTTATTTACCTTTATATTTCCATTTCTTCGTTCTGGTGTCGACGCAAAGCGCGGCGTTGAGTTCCGCCACTCAACACACAATGCCTCCAGAACTCGGCGGAAAGTGGGGAACAGAGTGTCTTAACACTAGGTTCCCTCTGCTTACCCTGCTGTGTGCGGTAAAACTATTCTGTTACTGAATGACTAACGTACAACGTATAGCGGAGAGTGTAGAGAAACATTAATAGAATATTTCCTGAAATTCCTACGGGAACGGGATAAAATTTGAGTTCATATTTGTGGTCCACTAGTTGTATATATAGTATATACATATAATGCATTTATTTTCAATTTATACTTTGTAGCATAGTTGTGCCACAGTTCTATTTGTAGTTCTTCAATTTATTGCACGTTTCGTTCGTTAGCATGCTACTATATGCTACTATGCTTGTGCTTAATGCAACAAAAGCGGTTGTGTAATTTAAACGATTTAGACTAGACTTTTTATTTCTTAAAGTTAACTTAACTAGCTGCATCTTGTGGGACTACAAAAGAACTGTAATCAAAGCTCATCAGGCAGAATGCGCAATAAAATAAGCGCAATCTATAAAGGCAGTTGAGTTATAAGAATTATAGAAATACCTATGAATATGTTGGTTTATATCGAGTTTTTATTATGTATTTTTAATGATTAAGGTAAGAACAGTCACTGGTCTTTTTATATAACCAATTTTTTAATAAATCAAAGCTGTGTCGGGCGACAAACGGGTGCAAACGTAACAATTGCCCCCCGAAATACACCACCCAATCGAACGCTCAGGCGTTTTTGAAATCTGCCAAATGGTGTTTGCGCTACAAAATCGTCACTTAAAATCGATTTTCAATTAAATAAAGTCGATTTTCCCCCCGAAGACTATTTTTAGAAGAAAAACGGTGAAGGTTTATGAAAACGGTTCTAAATTGGAATGCAGTGACCCGACGAGTTAGCGAGAAGATGGGGGCGACCACCCTGTAGATAAACGACGTTCGAGTGAAATACGCGAAAATTCAATCAGCATTGTATGACTGGCTTGTATGAGATCTAATTGTTTTCGGATTGCACAAATACTGAAGAGGCATAATGGGCTTTCAGATTCGTTAATTGAGAATGGTTTACGTTTTTTTTATTTCATGCATTGCATTCTTGAGGTCGCTGTAGCGCAATGGCACACTGACTTCTGACTATAAACGCGACGACTGTAGGTTTGACTCAGGAGAATTCACTTATACCTATCAAGACAAAGCGCTGTGTTATGTTTATTTCGAAAGTATCCAGAATTAACGAACTCAATGCCTCCAGAATTCAACGGAAAATCAGGAAAGGAAATGTCTTAATGGGAACTGAGTGTCTGAACACTAGGTTATGTGCGGAATAAAGCATAGTATTGTACAAAATAAATATAATTTTAATTAAAGTTTACCCCATTGTGTAAATTGGAATCTCTTAGTGAGTCATGCCAACTGAAGTTCTGGTAGCAGCTAAACAAACAGCTTTTAATTCTATTAACCTAACATTGTATAGTGCGACTTGGCTTAACTTCGGCTTAGTGCAGCGATGCATAATTAACAACTTCAATAATTATTTCAGTAAAGCTGTCTTCCAGTATTTTAATCTTTTCTTTTTTACCGTACAACCTCCTTGGTGTGTTCTCAATATGGAAAGCTGCTTTCATTAGACCACAATATATATAAAAATATATTTTAAACAAGATTCGTTAGTTATCAGCGATGTTTTATATTTTCCACTTGTATAGAAACCGGCAACAGAGCACGGAAAATATTTATGCGGTGGGAAAAAAGTAAACAGGCGTCGGTGGCGTTTTTTTATACAAATGCAGTCATTGGTGTGACGCCGCAATTAAAATGCAAATGGAGATTCTGCTCTGGCGATACGATACGACGCCTGATAGAACTTGATAATTACAAAGTGACGCGCTCATACGATAAAAGTAAAATTGGCCATTATACACGCTTTAGATTAGATGCCATGTGGTGTAGTTGGACGTTTGATTGGGTACGATGGTTATGTGTTCAAATATTATTGCGGGAAATACAACAAAGTTTTAAACACAACGTTTTATATCCATATTTAAGAGGCCGCTCGTGACGTAGGGGCACAAAGTGTGACTGTAAAATCGACTGGTTGTGGGTTCGATCCCCATTCGAGGAAGTGAAATATTTATTTACAGTCATATTTTCATTTTTTCGCTATGGTGTCGAGGCAAAACGCGGCATTGAGTTCCGCCACTCAGCACGCAATGCCTCCAGAATTCGGCGGAAAGTGGGTAACGGAATGTCTTACCACTAGGTTCTCTCTACCTACCCTGCTGTGTGCGGGATACAGCGTGAAGCTGATTTTTAAAACGTTGTCGTTTCTACAGTCTGTGTAACCGTGTAAAATGAAGTGGTTTTATGTAGTTACACAGGAGGAACTACAACAACAAATATATTTATGTTTTAGAGCTAGTTTTTACCTGCGGTTCCTCGTTCCCGTGGTCAAACGGAAATAACTAAGAGTTGTGTATAACACGTAACACGTTCTGAGTGCCCAAGGTAACTCTGACCGCAACTAGTGGGTTACATCAACATTTTCCCTTCCTCAATAAATGGACAACCAAGCATAAAATAATTTTACGATACTAACTGATACTTCCTGACAATAGAAATAGCCTTAAAATATTTAAAAAAAAAATAAAAAATAAATCACACACACATCAGGGTAGGCAGAAGGAACCTAGTGTTAAGACACTCCGTTCCCACTTTCTGCCGAATTCTGGAGGCATTTCGTGTTGAGTGGCAGAACTCAACGCTGCGCTTAACCTCGACACCAGAACGAAGTAATGGAAATATAAATTTAAGTAAATATCTCATGAGTTTTAATAGCTTCATATTATATCAAGTTGACGGTTACGCGCCGGTCGTATGTATACATGTTTATATTTCTCCATATAAAGATATAATCCTTCTTATTATTATGAATTATTTTTTTAAAAACAAAACAGTCGGCCAGTCGTGGTGCAGGGGCACAAATGTATGATTGTATACGCGACTGGTTGGGTTCAATCCCCACTGGAGGATATGAAGTATTTATTTAAATCTATATTTTTATTTATTCGCTCTGGTGACGAGGGAAAGCACTTTGTTAAGTTCCGCCACTCAATACGCAACGCTCCCAGAATTTGGTGGAAAATGGACAACGGAGTGTCTTAACACTAAATTCCCTCTGTCTATCCTAATATGTGCGTGGTGCTGTGTGGATTTTAAACAAAACATTTTTATTAAACTTTTAGCCTTGAGTCTTCTTAGATAGATGTGTCTCATTAGAAGAGATTTTTAAAACCAATACGAGTTACGATCGTTGGAAGATTTTAAAAATAAAGTTTGTAGAATATATCCTTTTCCACAATTTCGCATTGAAAATTGTGGATACAAAGAGCTTTCTATCGTTACAAAACGCAAACAGCCTCCCGTATAAATAAGTTAACTAAACAAAGCCTAAGTGGAAAATGACTCTCATACATATTGTACATACATATAATTACACAATGCGGCAAAATATATTCGAGTAATTTAAAGATATACATATATATCGTATATAAAATAAATAAATAAATAAGCTTCTGTATCCCGCACACAGCTGTATCCCGCACACAGCAGGGTAGGCAGAGGGAACCTAGTGTTAAGACACTCCGTTCCCCACTTTCTGCCGAATTCTGGAGGCATTGCGTGTTGAGTGGCAGAACTGAACGACGCGCTTAGTCTCGATACCAGAGCGACGAAATGGAAATATAAATTTAAGTAAATATTTCATCTCCTCGAGTGGGGATCGAAGCCACAACCAGTCGGTTTTACAGGCACACTTTGAGCCGCTGCGCCACGACTGGCCTCAATATATCGTATATCGTATATAATTGAAAATGCTGTGTGTGTCTGTCTGTATGTGATCATTGAGATTACCTCCGATCTGATTGTTTTTGTTTTAAGACACTGTCTCTCTACTTTCAACCTAATTTTCGAGACATTGAGTGTACAGAGGCAGAGTTCGACGCCGCGTTTCCTCTTTTTACCAGAGCGAGGAAATGAAAATATTAAATATTTCATTTCCTCACGTAGGAACCGAACCCACATCCTGTCGCGTTTACAGTGGCAAGCTTTGTGCCTCTGCCCGACGGCTGGTCTCCAGGATGTCGTAAATATCGATCAAAATTACAAATATTTTTTTTAAGTAATATGTATTATTTAAAAATGTTGTTACTTATACATTAAGTTGCGGTTAACCAAGATAAAGTATATTGTAGAATTTTTTATACATTGTTAATGAAACTCGAAAGTTCCCTGTGTAAAGTTAGGCGAGAATGAGATTGCATAAAATATTATTACCCGTTTACCCTCACTTTGTAATTTTAATTTAAGTTTATACGAAACAACAATTTTTTTTTACCCGACTGTGGCGAAGCCCAAAAGGAGGGTTATGTTTTTAGCGCGTGTGTATGTATGTCCGTTCCTTTGTTTCCTTATAACTGTTAAACCAATGAACCGATTTGGATGAATTTTACGTCTTTGGATTTGTCTTGATGGCCAGAGTGTTATTGGCTACATTAGTCTAGTTTATGCAATCAGATTTTTGATTTCCTTTTTAATACTTTATATGTTTACATTTATTGTGGATGTTATTGCGCAGTGGGACAGCGTCAGATTTTACTCTTAGATGATTTGGTGAGTTCGATTTTCATTCGATCGTATATTGAAATTATTTTTGTTTTCAATAGACCTTCAGATATTTTTTGTAAATGATTACGTTTTGTTGCTAGTCCTGGAACTTAATAATTAATAGTAATTCCTAATAGAATCATAGATATTTTACGTGTCTTTTTCTTTATAATTATACTATTCTACACCATTTATACATAATTTAATTCATTAAATTCATCTTCAACGAAGCTATAGATTCCTCTTTTTTCGTTCGTTTTAATAAAACGACACGAATTCAGTCCATTTAAACGCGCTGAATGGCCGATGTTGGGAAATGAAAAGCTGTTATGATGATAGACCTTTGTCAGTCCACGGTGTAAATTGTAGAGTCCGTTTGGTCTGTTTGCTTACTGTTTTTACTCTTTTATTATGAATTTTGTATGTGGGTTACGCTAGCAATGTTTATTTGTTCAATTTGATGTGAAAAATAATTGGTTTTTAAATTGATTTTATAGGCAAATTAATTGGGTTAAGCCATAGTCGTGTTGTATATGAATGTACTATTGGTTTTGGCTACAATTGGCTTAATTTGTTGTTGAAAGAGCACGTTGTATGGTGCTGGATGTATAACTCGGAAGCCAGGTCTATATAATTCTGCGAATTGGTGGTCAAAACTAGGCAAAGCGCATTGTTGAGTTCCGCCACTCGACTCGAAATACCTCCATTGTACGGCGAATGTGCGGAACGGAAGTAACTTTCAACTTTATAATATTAATATGAACCTTAAAATATTAGATGGTCGTTCCTCATGTAGTAGGTACTATAGAATTTAAAAAGATAATTTTTAAAAAAGCTAATATAAAATTAATAATTTCGAATAAATTCGTTTATTTCGAGTAAATAATATATACCTACAATAAATTGAAGAAGCAGAACCTGATTAATATTTATCTGTGTGCATTACCTTTTTCCTTAATCTTCCCCCGGAGAGATCTATCTTTAATTCGAGAAGATTTATGCCTTACGTGCGTCCGGACCGGGGTCCCGCTCACGTTTTGTAAGGTAAAAAATACAATAGATATTACCTTGATTGTGTGTTTTTATCTTATTAAATATATATGGTAGACAAGCGCGGCGTTAAGTTCCGCCACTCAACACGCAATTCCTCCAGAATTCGGCAGAAAGTGGGGAACGGAGTGTCTTAACACTAGGTTCCCTACCCTGCAGTGTGCAGGATACAGCGTGAAGCTGATTTGATTTATTAAATATAAGGTCACTCTGGCGCAGTGGGACAGTGGGTAAGAGCAATTGCTTTGGTTTCGAACCCCAATTGGAATCAACGTTTGTTTTGGCGTGTGATTCCGCCATTCAACACCAATTTATCGAATTTATGTGAAAAGTTGAGATCGGTGTGTCTTGGTACTAGGTATCTCATTATGCGGGATAAACTATAAAATTATACTATAGTTGGTTTTTATATTTGCGATCTACATGGGTACTATTTTCGTTTGGGACGAACGGGGTAAAATCGACATTTCTATTTCATATTTTGTCTAATGTAATATTATTTATCTTAAATTATAGAAGTCACAACCAAGATTTTTAATTAAATACTATAATTAATGTTGTTAAGAATGTTTTTTTATAATGTTTTCGAAGATTTATAAAGCTGTACAAAACTTAGAGGCCGTGTGAGAGGACTGAAATCACGGCGGTTTTGGCTTCGATTCCATATTGTGGAATGAAATATTTTCATTTTCTCGTCCTGGCAAAGTGAATATTATGTAAAAAATATTGCTGTGGCTGCGTCGCAAAGAAATTTTATAAAGTGCAATCTTGTCAAAACAAAGGAAACCACGTCATTATAAACGCGTCTCCGATACACCAACCTAACACTTTCATCTTTTATGCGCGATATTTTAATGGACGGGGAATTGGATTGAATAAACTTTATATTTTTTAACAGCTTTACTATAAATCTTACATAATCTGGAGAAAAATACAGTGATTTTCTACTTGAAACTATTACTTGTATGTCTAAGTAAGTATTACGCGTATATACAAATATATCGTGTAGGACGGCGGAACTCGACGCCGCACTTTATTTCACTACATAGTAAAATAAAAAAATGATTCTTAGTGATTTACATTAAAATCCTTTAAAATGCGCAACAGATTTTAATGGAGTTCTCACTAATAGATATGATTTAAGGGAAATATTTATATTAAAGAGAGAGAGAGAGTCAATAATAAAACAGTAGAGCCAGACCTTCGTTATTTTATAAAGCCTGAAAGTTTCTGTACGCATACACCCAACACTGGTAAGTACCATCAGGGTATATGGAATTTGGATGGTAGTTATTTTGGCAGTTATTAGGTAACTAAGATGGAAAAAATAGTAGCTAACTTTCGTTAAATTATAAAGCTATATTTTCTTGGGAATAAAATTAGAAATGACGTTGTCCATTGTGAGACACTTAGCTTGGTTTTAATCCTCTGCCCCCCAGCCTCCTGCTACTATAGGCTCTTAGATGATATGTATGATACAAGCATAAAAATATATCGCGTCCAAGCGTGTAAATTAATATAACTTTTCTTTGTAAAAATTGAGCTCAAAATCAACACTTGCTTACATATACAATTCGTTACATTTTTCTGCGTATACAAAACGCAGCGTTGAGTTCCGCCTCACAACATGCAATGTCTGGAATTGGCCGGAAAGTAAGGAACGGTGTTAAAACACTACGCTTTCTTCCATGAACCCAGTATGTATAGTGAAAAAACTAAAATTAATTATAAAAAATGAGAATAAAGACAGTCTTATTTCTATTTGTTTGTATTTAAGTATTATCTACATTAAGAACGACTTCAACTCGACGTTGGGTACTACAGATTGCATCGTTAGTGCAAATTAATTTCCATCGAACACTCTTCAGTCTTCACTCCTCTATGCACCAGTGCATCTTACACTCCATTTGTTGAGTGTTTGTATTAATTAGCTGTAATTTTCCTATCCATTTAGATTATTTAGTAGCGTATATTTATAATATACATTTCATTTATTATATAATGAGGCCAGTCGTGGCGCAAGGGCACAAAATGTGACTGTAAAACCGACTGGTTCTGGGTTCCATCCTCACTCGAGGAGATGAAATATTTATTTACATTTATATTTTCATTTCTTCGCGCTGATGTCGAGATGAAGTGCGGCCTTGAGTTCCGCCACTCAACACGCAATGCCTAAAGAACTCGGCGGAAAGTGGGAAACGGAGTGTCTTAACACTAGTTTCCCTCTGCCTACCCTGCTGTGTGCGGGATACAGCGTGAAGCTTAAAATCAGCTTCACGCTGTATGTGTTTATAATGCCGTCGATAATATATTTATACGTAGTCCATAAAAAAGTAGTGAAATAAATAACATCGATATCGTAGAAAATATGGATATTTTTGACTGTAACTTACAGTTATGGATTGTGATTCCAACGGGAATAAATGTTTTATGCATACATACGTAAGTTTTCTTTCGCCGATGCCGAAAGAGCCTGCCTGTAGCTGAAATTTGAATGAATTTGAAGAACGGAGTGACTTAACACTATTTTTTATCTGCTTATTATAAATTTGTAATAAACATTTAATGTGTTGTTTTTATAGCAATTATTGCAGATTTGAAAAAATATCTCAGAAAAATGATGTCTTTAGTCAGTGTCATAACAAATGCATTTTAAATGTTCCATAGCGTAGCGGGCACTTGAGGAGACGTTGAAATATCAAGTTTAGAGCTTGCACACATTTACTGGTTATATTATTTTCTATTCACTATTGAAATTTTTGATTGAGATAAAATGGTATATATCATCATTTTTGTTCATAGCGCGTTTTGTACATAGTAATTTTTTTTTAAGCTTCACGTTTTATCCCGTATATAGAGAGAACTTAGTATTTAAAATACTCCTTTCTTTACTGTACTTCTAATTTTCGAGACATTATGTGTTGAGTAGCGGAACGCAATGCTCCGCTTTGTCTTGCCACGATGGCCTGATTTTTTTATATTTAAACTTTCGAAATGTTTGTTTCTGATAATATCTATAGGCATTAAAATTTAATTTGAGAGTCAGAGAATTCGGCGGAAAGTGGGGAACGCAGTGTCTTAACACTAGGTTCCCTCTGCTTATCCTGCTGTGTGCGGGATACTGCGTGAAGCTGATTAATATTTATGTTAACGTTCGATATAATTTATATATTATATGTTTTTAAAGAACGGACCGAAGCGAACGAGCGAAGAATACTATTATTTTTTCTTTGCATTATTATGCGTAGAATATAATTAAGACGAGGTAACAATCATGTTTAGTCAAACACATTCCAACTTACTACTTTAACTTACGAAATTAAACTGGTATATTTTTTATTGGAACTTAAATCTTGCATATGTATTTTTTACTTCCAAAGAATGCTATATCTTAATATTTCCACTTCATAACAGTTGTGTTCTTGATATAACATTTTTGTACGTAAATAAAGACTTTTACGTAAACAACTATAGGAGTTATTCAATAAACCAAATTGATAGAAATCTTTGGCGGCAATAATATTTCTTAATACTTAAGATTTTGTTATAAAAAGCACGTAATTCTTGGCCAAAAATAAATCCGTCTTTTTAACATTTCGGGCAATGTTTCAAAATTCCTTAGAATTATTTCTAATAATAGGCCTCAAGTAGGTAATTCTCGTAATTTAGTAGCACTTTCTCTTTTCTTGAAACACTATATATTAAAGGCAAAGGAAAATTATACTTTAAACTTTTTGTACCTTATCTCTTAGAATGATTTTCATTAAATGTAGCCAGCCTGATAAGGGCAATCGTAAAGGAAATTCTTTTCTTTAATACAAACTAAATGATAAATGAACTTTTTCGCATTACACACTTCCGATCCCGACTTCCTGCCGTATTCTTTGCGGAACTAAACGCCGCACTTAGCCTCGTTACCAGAGCGAGGAAATGAAAATATTAAATATTTTATTCCTCCGAATGGGAACGGAATCCACAAACTTCCCGTTTACGTTACGTTAGTCACATGCCTGTGTCACTGCGCCACGATAGCTTCGTGAAGTTTTATTTGATAGAGACATATTTAATGAAAGTTAACTAATGTATAAAATTCATTTAATGATAGAAAATGTAACATGAAAGCTGTTCCTTCTCCTCCTCGCCTCCCACGCGGGCGGGACGGAACGGCTTACTGCGTGACGTTTATCTGTCCCCGTGGCAAGAGACACCATTGATCCGGGTGTATTAAACTTTAGCCAAACTTATCGTTTTATAAGCTTAACGAAATATATACTATTGGCAGTGATGGATAGATAACTTGGACTAGTAGCTGATCTTAGATAGAAACGTGTGTGTTTGATTGAATGTGCTGGTTGTCTGTTTAGATCCTAAACAGAAGGAAGAAAATGTAGTGTTAAAATGTGCACCTACTTTGTTTTGTTATTAGAACGAGACAAAGGAAACTAATGCATTTCCTCCAGTGCTAATCAAAGCCAACGCTGACCACTGCGCCACAACGGCCTGTATACAGAGTGTAACTCTATTGACGGATAAGGAGTAGTTAATGTAGGGGCCTCAATATCTATCCATTTCACAGATATTAGGGAATTTGACATTTTATGGAAAAAATTACGGATTCTTGAACAGAATTGGCAAATATAACCTGACTGTTGGGTTTGCGCTCGTCATTTTTTTCCCTTAATATAGCTTAATAATAGGCTTTTCGTATCATGCTTGCTTGGATCAAAAAACTAATAAATTTTTAAAAAAGTTAAATTTTAGCAAAAACTTTCAAGAGTTCAAACAAAAATAAAAAGTAATTTTCAAAATGTAGTTTTAAAAGCTACTGGTATTTACGTAGAATAATTCTTAAAAGTTTCATAACACTAGCTGAAAGACAACATGTTAAAAATGTACTTGAATCATGAAACAGTAAAAAATTGTTATTCTCATGGCGAGAATTGACTACCACTTTAAACCGATTTCTTTAGGTGCTCATCGAAGCAAAAGCTCGCTGTGAGCAAGTAATCGTCGTAATTCATTTTCTTTTTTGCTTTACGCTGTATCCAACACATATCAGGGTAAGCGGAGGTAATTTTCCGTCAAATTATAGAAGCATTGCGTGTAGAGTGGCGGAATTCAACGCAGCAGTTTGTCTCTATACCAGAGCAAAGAAAATATTAAAAAATTGGCGGGAATCAAACTCACAGCTGGTCGCATTATGCCCCTGCTCCACGACTGGCCTCAAATTGTATAATATATATAGATTATAATGATATTTAGTTATAATGATATTTATCCGGTCGGTCGTGGCGCAACGGCACGAGGTGTGACTGTAAAACCGACTGGTTGTGGGTT